>SKCR01032906.1:0-188793 GCA_019454045.1 Zanthoxylum bungeanum
CAGGAATAAAAATAAGAAACAGAAATAAAAGAATTAAAGCTAAAAATTAAAATTTAAACTAAAGCTAAAACTGAAATTAAATAAATAAATAAAAAGTAAAGATGGAACGAAGTTACTGCTTTGCTATTGACCAAGCAAACATGCTCCTTTTGATAGTACACCGTCTCCCCGACAACGGCACCAAAATTTGATTACGCCTAAAAAGTACTTGCGGTTATCACATTATAGTTGGGGTGTCGATTCCTCAGAGAGATGGTACGAAGGAACTGAATTACTTAGTACGAACGTTAGCAATAACTTAATTAAAGGGAAAGGATTTAATGGAAATGTGAAATAAAAACTATGAAAAATACGTAAGAGTTATCAATAGATAAAGGAAGAAAAGCGTCGGGAATCCCTCTTGTATCAAGTTCCTATATTCAGTAGTTGATTTATTTTTATTACTCAATTGAAGGTTTCACATCCCAAACCAACAATCGGAAGATATTTCAATTCAAAACATATTAAATTCTAAGGTAACTAATGAAATGCTTTCTCTATGTTAGCAACATACTATGTTATCATTATGACCTATCTAACGTCGACAATACACCCACAGGAAATACTGTAGCAGAAAATTAACTTATAAAAAAATAATACCAGTCACAACTGGGTTCCCCAATCACACAAAGAAAAAGCATGACTATTTCTATATGAAAATCAGTAAAACACAATCTCTGGATTATAATCAAAAGATAATAAAGAATAGCGAAACATCAATTGTATTAAACGCTGAAGATCATTCAGGAATCAAAACATGAATATAAGAGTTAAATACAAGAGTTCATCCATTGCTTTGCCTAGGAGATTAGGTCTCCACAGAAAAGAAAGACATAGCCTGAAGGAATCGGAGAGACATCTTATCTGGCCTGAAGCTTCCTTGTTATTCTCTCTCAAATATGTGATTTCAACTCTTTGTTTTGTATTTATTCTCCTCCTTTGTTAGAGTTTTGGATGAGCTTGGGTATATATAGGGAAGTCTCGCAGTCCTTGTACATGTAAAATATGACTAAATTAAGTTTTTGGGCATCTGTCGGGGCGCCACGGCGTCAGAAAGTGGCGTTACGGTGCCCAAATCTCGAGTACTTTGTATATAGGCAATGCTGATGGGCGTCATGGCTCCAGAAAGTGGGCGTCGCGGTGCCAGTTGAATTTCTCGGGCGCCTTGTGTTCTGCGATTCAACTCTCCCAGCGTGCTTCCAATGCGTCCGCAAGGTCCCGAAACACTTACAATTACTCCAATATCCATATTCCATTGCTTCCTAATAACAAAACATAAAATAAACTACAATTAAGATTAAATACTTAACAATAGAGCAGAATTAGTGATGTTCAAAGTACATTTTCATGCACTTATCAACTTCTAGGAAGTCTAAAAAGATTAAAATATGAAATAAGAAGAAATACTCTAAGTAATAAACTGTCAGACCGTGTATGGTTCGTGATGCATGTCTATATTCCCAGAAGCTTGGACACTAAAAATATGATTGTCCAAAGCTGAAAGGAAAAGCTGGAATCCCAATGACGCTTTGTATTTTTCCTATTATTGACTTTTCATTAGCCTTAGATACAAATAGTATATGGGTTTTAGAAACCTACAATCCCACTCATATTTGCAACTCCATACAGGTCATTAGGGTTAAAAGAAGGCTGAACAAATGGGAGATCCAGCTTAGAGTTGGAAATGATAAGACATTGGATGTCAATGCCATAGGAACAGTTGTTCTAGATCTACCTAATTGATATAAATTATTTTTAAATGATCGTTATTATGTACCCACTCTTTTCAGACAAGTAAGATCGTTGCTGATATTGGATAATCATGGATATAAAATAAACATTAAAGATAGTGCTTTATATTTGTGTGATAAAGACAATTATTTGATATGTGAATGTTCTTTATCTAACGGTCATTATGTTTTGGATGTTGGGGTAATTGTGGAACCCCTAGGGTCAGACCAGTGCACCGCGTAGCGGAAGTGGGTCTCACCCAAGTATATCAGGGATAGGTTTATTTTAAAATATTTTAATGAAAAATACATTCCGATAAGAGTCCGTAGGAAAAAAATGGGGACCAAATCGGAGTCCGGAAACTCCGGACCGGTGAAAATGAAGTTTTAGTGTTAATTAGCCCTCGGAAATTAGTTCAATGTTTGCCACTTTGATTTAAATCAATTAAATCAAGCCAAAAACACCTATAATTAAATACTTGCAATTACAATAATATCCTCAAATAGTAGAGATAATTATGAAATTACGACAAAACCCTTGTGTAAATATTGAATTAATCTAATTAATCCAATTAGGTCAAAGTAAATGATCAATGTTATCCAATAAAACTTGATTATCTTAGTTGATAATTATAATATCGAATATTATCTTTTATCAAAAATAATCGGCTACCAAGTGCTCAACGAGTTCAGTTCATATTGGGACACTCTAAGTTCAGACACTTTAATCATATAAGTCTAGCTAATATGTACGCAATTCGGTCACCTCCGAATTCACGAAGAACACGAACGAATTTTATGAACTATACAAGTCGAGGTCATCACATATGTTTAACAATCCCTCCGTCGTAGATTATCCGAGTTGTGCTTAGGAAACATAGAATACACCGTCAAGTTTTCGAGACGCACATCTCATGTCGACATCTCCACGATTCTTTACAACTGATGCAATCCACCTTAGATGATCAAATTTGGCCAAAGTTTAAATAATCATGACTTGTTTACATGGATATCTAAACCCCTTATGTTACACATACGGGCCGACAGATTTTATCTTGATTCGCACTTGATTAACGAGTGCATCGGTCCACACCCAATGAACATCTAGAGGCCAAACCATGAAATGTTTCTGACATACATGACATCAAAGTGTGGAGGATATCACACAAAATCAATGTTATCTTATAGTCAAAGGATCACATATGCTACTCGACTCGAGGAGATTCCTATTGACGGTGGTGTGTACATCCAACTATTAGGAATCACCTGTGAGTCATTTAGTATTCGGTCCTACCAATACCTACACGTCTATACGAGCTTCCAAAGTTCATGTTACATCGGGTTTAAACCATTGGAACTCCAATTCCAACATACGACATGTGCTAGTCTTCTAGGCCATTGGAATTCGACTGTATTCCAAAACCAACGACTATGAATATTTACTTTAATAATAGTTTGCAATAGTAATACTTATTCCAATGTCGGACCACCTAGTGTCCAGTATTACTATAATACTACTCTAAGGTCGATGTCATTCTTAGCATATTTATACATCAATCTAATATGCATAATGACAATACCAAAAATAAAATGTACAATACATTATTCGGATTTTCACTCCAAGCACCAACTCCAACAAACTCTCACTTGCTAAGTGTCAATCTGGATGGTACCGCAGTCTCATCTCCTCCACATGTTTATCGAATAACTTATAAGGTAAGGCCTTTGTAAGTGGGTCTGCTATGTTGTCTAGTCCTTGAACCTTCAAGACCACTATGTCTTTTCGTTCAATAATCTCTCTAATTACGCGGTATTTCCTTTCCACATGCTTAGACTTGGAATGTGCCCTCGGCTCTTTATCCCATGCAATGGCTCCGCTATTATCACAGTATAATGGGATCGAATCCGCAGTACTAGGCACAATGCTAAGTTCAGTGATAAAATTTCTAATTCATACAGCTTCTTTAGCAGCTTCTGAGGCCGTTATAAATTCCACCTCAGTGGTTGAATCAGTTGTTGGGCCTTTCTTTGAACATCACCAACACGACAGTATGAACCAGTAGGCTATAGATTGTCCTGGCCTTCATCTGGTCTAGTCGACGGGAACATTCCCCATGGCTCATGTCGAGCCCAGTGCAAGACATGGACCTTCATCTAGTCTACACGACATTGAAGACTCCCACTGGGTCCTTATCGGGTCCAGTAGGATGGAGATTGTCCTGGCCTTCATCTGCTCTAATCGATGAGAACATTCCCCATGGCTAATGCCAAGCCCAGTTCAAGACATGGACCTTCATCTGATCTAGACGACATTGAAGACTCTCACTGGGTCCTTATCCAGTCCAGTAGGCTGGAGATTTTCTTGGCCTTCATCTGGTCCAGTCGACGGGAACATTCCTCATGGCCCATGTCGAGCCCAGTTCAAGACCTGGACCTTCATCTGGTCCAAACGACATTGAAAACTCCCTCTGGGTCATTATCAGGTCCAGTAGGATGGAGATTGTCTTGGCATTCATCTGGTCCAGTCGACGGGACATTCCATATGGTTCATGTCAAGCCTAGTTCAAGACCTGGACCTTCATCTGATCCAAAAGACATTAAAGACTCCCTCTGGATCATTATCAGGTCTAGTAGGATGGAGATTGTCCTGGCCTTCATCTTGTCCAGTCGACGGGAGCTTCCCCATGGCTCACGTCGAGCCCATTTCAAGACGTAGACTTTCATCTGGTCCAGAAAATATTGAAAACTCCCTCTGGGTCCTTATCAGGTCCAGTAGGCTGGAGATTGTCCTGGACTTCATCTGGTCCAGTCGACGGGAACATTCCTCATAGCTCATGTCGAGCCCAGTTCAAGACCTAGACCTCCATCTGGTCTAGACGAAGTTGAAGACTCCCCGGGTCCTTATCAGGTCCAGTAGGCTAGAGATTATTTTGGTCTTCATTTGGTCGACTAAGGTTTCTTCTTAATATTTCTTTAATTCCAATAATGTGCTATTACATTTGGCAGGACAAAACGACATCAACATCAAGGACCTGTCGACTGAAGACCATCTTTAATGTCTATCTTCGTTGACATTATCTTTGGAAGGATCAAAGAATGTCTGAATTCGATCGACTAAAGGTCACCTCTAATATTTATTCTCTTTGAATTAGTGTTACCTTGTACAGGTCCAAGAACCAAATAATTTCTAAAATCGGGGTCTGGTCGGCTGAGGTTCATCCCTAAATATTTACTTAGTACTATCAACATGGTATGATCATTAATGAGTCCAGGCGACGTCTATGATCAAGTACGTGTACACGGTTTACCCAGACGATATACTCATCAATTACTCTCTAAGCCAATGTCTCATTGACTTAGAGAGTATAGTAGAAACTGTACGGGCAAAATTTGGGCCAAGGGCATTTTCATCTATTCACCTCAGGCCCAATATCAAACATAGCCCAATACCTCTAAACAGTTCTTAGGTCGAATTTGGGCTGAAGACCAACTGACTTCCCAAACCCAATTCCAATCAAACGTAATTTCCATAAGATGATCCACTGAAAGAGATATCTTTTCAAATATTAATTGTTCTCCGAACAATTAGCTGCAACAACACCGAAAGATGAAGGTAAAGCATGTTAATGGGTCCCACCTTCATTAATATGACCCCTTTTTAGCGGGAAGATTACTCCTAAAATCAATAAATTAGAGTAGTCCTCAAAGTTATAGGCATCCCAATGAAATCATTCTAATTCCAAAACTCGAGCAATAGAACTCTAAGCTAATCTCTCTCACCAGAACCCCCCGAAACCTCCGACCCACCGCCTTCACGGCAGCTTACGGGGATCAAGGTAGCCTCAGACCTTGTTCCTCCTTCTATCTTATTTATCGCTAATTTACATTACTGACTTGAGCATCGGAGTGCCTACGGCACCCACCACACCGGTGGGTAGTCTCTCCATGCTCACTCTACCTTTGTTTTGCAGGATCGCTAGTGCCTCGTCCCTACAAATTCTCGATTGTGGACATCGGGTGAAAACCAGTGTCTACAATCTACATCTAGTAGGTTTATTGGGACTCATGATAGTAAGGTTGGTACCAGCTCGCAGTAGCCTCAGACTCTGATATCGAATCCTGATTAGATTCCACATGCACAGGATCTGATGACATCAAAACATCTAATTGAGATGTATGTCACAGGTAATGTCAGCACTGTGGCATCAACGACATTCACTATTGGGTCAGGACAACGTCATCAGCTCACTCTACATGAGCTATAGTAAGTTTCATATTATTAATATTAGTATTATTTAAATATATTTATTTTTATCTTTTTTTCTTGATTTCATTTCAGTGGGCAGATTGAGCAATCCAACATTTGTGCACGCAAGATGCGTAAGATTTTGAGGTACATATGGTACCAAATGGAGTCTGTGGAAGAAAATTCCCTCATAAACTAAGAAATTATATTTTGAAGAGTTTAAGTTATTTAGAAATTTTAATTAATTACTTAATATAGAATATTTATATTTAAAATATAATATTTATAAGTTAATTAAATTATTTTGCAGAAATACTTTTGGTGGAAGGAGACAATTAATGCCATGATGTATATTGCATGAGAGAAGAATGAGGTCATTCGGTACAAAGATATGTTATACGAGATTAAGTATAAAGTGAAACAATCATGTTTCATAGATGATAAACTATGGAATAATTTGAATCAATACTGGGAATCTCATGACTTTCGTGTACGTTTAGAAGCGGCCTCTTGTAACCGGCAACGATCTGCCATCGAAAGAACAAAAATAGTCAGGCATACATGAGGCACAGGATCGTATTACGACCATGGTCTCCATCTTATATTATTTATAAATGGATAGAAGAAACAACGAGGCAGTCAGCCCAGTGTGGTTGAGTTCTTTTTTGCATACACACACGAAGAAGAATGACGGACACACGTTCGTTGATCAGCAATCTCAGGACGTGCATGTAAGGTTTTATATGTTTATATTCAGTTGTATTTTTTACATATATAACTTTAAAAAAATTTATATTATGCTCTAACATTTCTCACATTTATCATAGGATCGCTATTCAGCTGTCCAGGACCAGTTGTTGTAGACTGTAGAGCCGATAGATGAGGATCGATATTTATTGAGATTGCTAATGGGAGAGGAAGAAGCATGTGTACGGTCTGGGCTCCCAGTGTGTAACTAAGGGTAGTTTCTCATCTTTTGTTACCTCGGTTTCACATAAGAAAATGCAGTAAGAGATCACTACGCTGAGACAATAGCTACAACAGAAGCGGGAGAAGATGCGACAACAGTAGGAACAGATGCGGTAACAATAGGAGCGGATACAGCAACAAATAAAAGAGCAAATACGAAAGCATTAGGAGCAGATGCTGTTGGGTTCTAATGAACAAACCAAGATCATTTAAATCAAAAAATCATGTGAATACGGAAAGAATTATAGCGGAAATATACTCACAATGCTCGGTCGGCTATGTTGATAACAAAACTTTTTGCTTCCTTTGAAATGCTCCAAGCTTTCTATGAATGATGTTGAGCTCCAAGCTTGAGTGATTTGAGATTCCAAACTCAATGGGAAGGTTTCCCTATCACCTTTGTATGAACTTTAAGTGCTAGCTTTGGAAGAAAATTGCAACAAAAATCTTCCTTTTGCCTTAGGGGTTTCACGGCATTGAGAGAGTTTGAGAGGGAGAGTTTGTTTGTTTTTGTCTTGTGTTTTGTTTCTTAAACAATTACCAAGTCAAATACCAAAAATTGTATATGGTTATTCAAAACCAAAAACAAAAGTGTTGAGAGCCCAAAAATTCATTTAATGCTCTCAACCACATCCATCACAAAAAGTGACTTAACTCACATCACTCAGAGTTGATGTGACTTCCATCACAAAAGGTGACTAATGAAGTGACTTGATGTGGGCCCCATTTGATTCAAAATCGGAGTGGGCCCGCAAACACATCCCGGGCTCGTGTTCGTTAATTCTGAATTAACGAATTTTCTTTTGCGACTTAATTAAATCAAATTTAATTAAATAATTATGCCTAGCAAAATTACCATTAAAGTCGCTCGCGAATTAATTCTAAATTAATTCGTTCGCCCGAATTAAAATCCAATTTTAATTCCATTATGAAATCTAATTTCATTTAATATATCGAATATATTATTTTGTCGATTAATTCGGAATTAATCGTTCTCTCTCTTCTAATAGAATTTTATCCCAGATAAAATCTTTCCGCAATTAATCCTAGATTAATTTTCTCTCTCTTATAATTAATCTCAGATTAATTATGTTCGAGTCATACGTCATCGGTGAATCTTCGGGAAGCGACCCATGAGATCCCTGGATATGTTGACAGTAAATCCGGTTGTCGGACTATCCGAACACGTGCGTACCAGGTACCACGTTCTTACCTATTTATGAGACATGTTTGGCTTCTAGCAAAGCGCCGTGCCTACCCAATTCTCCAGAAATATTCTTTAAGGAATATATAATCTATAACAGGCGTAGTATACGTAGTATTACGTATTGCGATCCAGTATCAGATGTCACATGGTTGGAATAGTGTATATCCCGTACGAAGCATATATCGGATCACAAGCAACTAGTCTCTATAATCGGATAATCATGACCTTGTCATATTATCCCGATAGTTGCAACATAATAGAGAATCGGTTTTGTATCCATGCGTGATCATCATCTCCATATGACTGAAGTGATACTCCGTCTTGACATCACACCCAATACACTACGATTCTCAATAAACCCAGAAGAGGCGTACACAAAACCTGTTAAAGTCCTGGACAACCAAAACCAAAGCGTATTGATTGTCGCAAGTACTAGCGATGCAAGTCTCAGGTTAAGACCAAATACACCTACCCTGAATCGGATTCCCATAGACACATAGTCATACTACCAATGGGATTCCGAGGGGTCTATCCAGAGCAAAGTTGTTTCCATACAATCGGTAAACACAACCTCATATCGCACTTGCATAAGTATCCAATACTTAAACATATGAGAACTATGATGTTACGCTTCCATAACAAACAAGTGCAATACTAGTCTATTATGCATTATCGATGTCCAGTCTCGATAATACTACGACTAGGGATATTTAATGATTAAACCTTTGTGGATTGATATTGTCTCATATCTTATAATCTGGAACTAATCATAAGGACTTTTATCATTTATATATTCAAGTAATCTAATTACAAAATGATAAAATGCAATTTCCATTGTCACATAGTCAATTTATACAAAAACCACAATGTCTTTTACAAATAGTGACGCTATGGGTCATAATTGTCCAACAATCTCTCACTTGGCCTATAGCCAGTCACTCAAGCATCTAACACATGAACTATGTACATGTCGCTCAAACTTTTACTGAGGAATAGCTTTCGTCAGCGGATCTGCAAATGTTGTCCTCTGTGCGACCTTCTCGATCTTCACATCGCCACGATGTATGATCTCACGAATCAGATGGAAACGTCGAAGAACATACTTGGATCATTGATGAGACCGTGGTTCCTTAGCCTGCGCTATAGCCCCGTTATTGTCACAATACAATGGAACGGGCTCAGCTTCTAACGGAACTACTAGTAATCCAATTAGGAATTTACGGATCCAAACTGCCTATTTTACTGCTTCAGCTACAACAATATATTTCGCTTATGTTGTTGAATCGGCAACAGTCTCTTGCTTGGAAGATTTACAGCTAACTGCTCCGTTTTTCAAACAAAATATGTACCCGGATTGTGACTTACAGTCGTCTTTATCGGTTTGGAAACTTGCATCGGTAAACCCAGTTACCTCAAGTTCTCCATCTCCATAGATTAAGAAAGCATCCTTAGTTCGTCTAAGATACTTAAGGATGTTCTTAACTGCCATCCAGTGACCATCACCTGGATCGGTCTGATAACGACTACACATGCTCAAATCATACGAGACATCAGGTCGCGTACATATCATGGCATACATGATCGATCCGACTGCATAAGCGAACGGGATCTGACTCATGTTATCTCTCTAATCTTGAGTTTTAGGACACATGTCCTTAGATAAAGTGACACCATGTGATACTGGCAACAGTCCCCTCTTAGACTGTTCCATGTTGAATATCTTCAACACTTTGTCAATGTACGTGCTCTGGGAGAGTCCAAGCAGCTTTCTAGATCTATCACTGTAGATCTTTATTCCTAGAATAAAGGCTGCTTCTCTCAGATCCTTCATGGAGAATTTTAATGAAAGCCAAGCTTTCACCGATTGTAGCATGGAATGTCATTGCCAATTAGCAATACATCATCAACATAAAGGACAATGAATGTCAGTGCGCTCCCACTAATCTTCTTATATACACAAGGATCGTCCTCGTTTTGAACGAAATCATATTCTTTTATGATCTCATCAAAACATTGGTTCCAATAACGCGATTCTTGCTTCGATCCATAAATGGATCGATTTAACTTGCAAACCTTGTTCGCATGTTTTGGTATGACAAAACTCTCACGTTGTTGCATATAAACATCCTCCAAAAGATTTTCGTTAAGGAAAGCAATTTTGACGTCCATCTTCCATATCTCGTAATCGAAATATGCAGCAATAGCAAGCACAATCCGAATGGATTTAATCATGGCAACAGGTGAAAAAGTTTCATCGTAATCAACATCATGTTGTTGACGATACCTCTTCCCTACAAGCCTAGCTTTGTACGTTTGTATGTTGCCATCCATATCGGTCTTCTTCTTGAAGAGCCATTTGCAACCAATAGGCTTTACGCCTTCTGGTGCATCAACCAGTGTCCAAACTTGGTTGGTGTACATGGAATCCATTTCGGATTTCATGGCATCTTGCCATAAACCCAATGTTTAAAAATACGGGGCGGCGCCTCAAGGTGGCCGGCCATTGAGGCGCGAGGCGGACCTCCTCGAGGCGGTGAGGCGGGCGCCTCGATCCGAAAATCTGAAAAATAATCCAAAATACATTCATTTCTTCATAATTCATAGTATGTTCAAAAAACTATTGATAAGAAATCCAAAATACATTACTTTCTTCATAATTCATAGTATGTTCAAAAAATTATTGATAACTAATCCCTAAATAAGCTATCATTAGTGTCTAGCGACATGAAGCTTGGGTCAACATCTATGTCATCATCAGATGGGTCATCATCCAAAGAACCTCATTCACTTGTATTATCTTCATCCACTAATTGTGGAGCTTTCCATTTCCCTAACAAATAACATAAAGTCGTATTATTTTTTAATTGATTATATAAATTGCATTATTTGTACAAGATTAACTTACTTTGGTCTCTGCTCTTTTTTGTGCAGGTGCTCTACTGCTACTCAGTTGTTCAATGGAACGATGACGTTTTGGAAGCCCAAAACGTCGTCGTTTCATTTTAGAAAATTTAAAAAAAAAAAACCTCTGCTGGTGAGGCGGCCGCCTCACGCCGATTTGGCGTGAGGCGGCCTGAGGCGGCCGCCTCACTAGCAGAGAGGCGGGCACCTCAGAAAAACCGCATAAGGCGGCCGCCTCGAGGCGGCCGCCTCAACCGTTTTTTTAAACACTGCATAAATCGGAGTCGATACCTTGCAACGAATCCTCATACGTAGCCGGTTTGTCTTCCTCAATAAGATTAATATCCACATGAGGTGAGATCAGAAACCCATATCTCTCAGGTTATTTTCCGACTCTCTCCGCCTACGCGGTTCTTGTGTATTCGAAGATCGTGGTACAGTCTCATCCCTAATGAACTTCGTTAAGGATTATGTGCCAGGAATAGTATCACTCCGATTTTCATCGAGTTATACTTTCCTCCCACTAACCACTGCATTTAGGAATTCCTTCTCAAGGAAAATCGTATGTAGAGCAACAAACACTTTGTTCTCTTGTGGGTTGTAGAAGTAATATCCTTTGGTTTCCCTAGGATAACCTACAAATAGACACTTATCCAATTTGGGTTCAAGTTTGGTACCATCCAAACGTTTAACGTATGCCCAGCAACCTCAAATCTTCAGAAATGAGAAACCCGGTTTCTTTCCTGTCCATATTTCATACGAAGTCTGTTAAACAGACTTTGACGGAACCTTATTCAAAATGAGTATTGCACTGTTCAATGCATATCCCCAAAAGGAAATAGGTAGCTCTGTGCGACTCATCATCGACCTTACCATGTCTAACAAAGTTTGGTTTCTCTGTTCGGACACACCGTTTAATTGCGGTGTTCCGGGAGGAGTCCACTGTGAAATAATACCATATTCTTTCAAGTAATTTAGAAACTCATTGCTTAAGTATTCTCCACCACGGTCCGACCGTAATGTTTTAATACTTTTGTCGGTCTGTTTTTTCTACTTCGTGTCGAAACTCTTTGAATTTCTCAAAGGTTTCCGACTTGTGTCTCATAAGATACACATAACCATAACGCGATGCATCATCCGTAAAGGTTACGAAGTATTCATATCCACCTCTAGCCTGGCTAGACATGGGCCCACATACGTCACTATGAACGAGGGCTAACAGTTCGGTGGCACGTGCACCTTTACCGCTAAAAGGTGTTTTAGGCATTTTGCCTAATAAACAAGATTCGCATACGTCATATGAATTTGGATCAAATCCGTCCAAGTAACCACTCTTCGAAAGTGTGGATATGTGAGTCTTGTTAATGTGTCCCAGACGACAATGCCACATATAAGTTTCATCTTTGTTACTTAATTTAAGCTTTTTGTTTGTTACATTATATGTTTGAGATTGATTTATATTCAAAATATAAAGACCATTATTCACATCAGCACTGCATATCTCCATATCATTTTTATACATAAAACACCCAGTGTTTCTAAAAACAAAAGTATAGCCACATTGGGCCAAAAAAACACAGATATAATATTCCTAGTCAAACTAGGTATATAATAACAGTCTGAAAGGTTTAGTACATGCCCCGAGGGCAGTTCCAAAATATAAGTCCCAACGGCCAAAACAGCGACTCTTGTCTCATTTCCAACGCGGAGGTCAATCTCTTCTGAGGCCAGTCTCCTGCTAATCCGCAGATCCTGTACATCAGTACATATATGAGTACCACAACCAGAATCAAAAATCCAAATTTTAAAACTTGAAGTAGACATGTTTATTTCTATAACAAACATACATGAAGCCGGTGTCTTGCCCGCTTTGATTTCCTTCATGTGCGCCTTGTACTCACGGCAGTCAAGCTTCCAGTGACCCCGTTTGCCACACTGCAGGCATACATCTTGGGATTTGTCCTTACCCTTCCTATAAGACTTTGACGATTTGGCCTTGCTCTTCTTCTTCTTTACACCTCCAGTTGCCTTGGGCCAAGCCTCGAAGACTGAGATTGAAGTGAAGTGCGCCTCGCGCTTTTTGCCCTTCATCAACTCTTTTTCTGCTTCACGCAACATTGCCATCAGCTCTCCAAGAGTATGGTCTTGGTTCATCATATTGTAGTTCATGATGAACCCGCTCCATCTGTCAGGAAGAGACTGCAAGATCAAATCTATAGAAGTCTCAGTCTCAAAGGTTATGCCTAGCTGACCCAGCTGTTCAATGTCAATAATCATCTGTGACACATGGTGCTCAACAATGTACCCTCTGACATTCGAGAGCGAAAGAGCTTTTTCTGAAATTCATACCTTTGCGATCTAAGGTTAGATCGATGAAGGTCCTTCAATTTTTCCATCATAGTATATGGATCCAATCCCTTGTTTTGGCGATGAAATTGAGGGGTCATTGCAGCGAGCATGACGAACTGAGTAGTTAAGTTGTCATCGCTATGAGTCTTCCAAAGCTCAAGCTCAAGCGGCTGCTCATTTCTGGCTTAGGCCCGAGAGGTCTCTCTATCGTATAGAGCATCCTCTCAGCCCCCAGGACAATCCTGAGGTTCATATCCCAATCAGGAAAGTCGCGCCATTAAAGACATTTTCGCCCATGATAATGACTCTAACTCCGATCTTTCCAACCATCTTAATTGCAATAGTCAAACTATTCAATTAACGATATTTGGGTACAGTCCAACTGTTACAAGAAAAAATAATAAATATTAGTCCAACTAATAAATATATTGACGAAATAATTTGAAAGCGCGTAATGCCAAGTATTTGAACGAAATTGCAAATTCAATACTGGCCTCCTCCACTATTTTTCGGCGAGCCTCTAACCCTCTGTTGAGTACTCAGGAAACCTAGTTTCCTAGTGGGCTAGGATCCCGTTAAATAACACATAACCTTGACTTTGGCCAACAAGCTGTATGATATTTAACTAGGTAGATCTCTAAGATCAATTGGATCTCATCCAATTCCTAGATCCGGTAGGTGGACCTCCAAGTCCGAAACATATATACAATATATATGCCAATATATCCAATATATTTTCCTAACCTTTTTTCTCTGAATCAACTACTTGGCCTTGGCTTTGGCTCAACAAGCTTAATGATTCCATTTAAGCGGGACCCATTGACTTTGGAAAGCTTCGTAATCGATGTCGATGAACAAGAAGTGATCTTGACTTTGGCCAACAAATCACAACTTGGGCAAGACATCGATATGGAACAAAGCCTTCATGATTCAAACACATCCGCGATGGACAAAGGTCTTGACTTTGGCCAACAAACCAATGCCAATCTTGGATCTTGAGAATGAATCACTCAATGAAGGAAAACGCTTAATATTTGTTGAGGGTTTTTCGCGTAATTGGCAACCAATTAATTATCTTTGATTAGGTCTCATCATACACCCTTAACATGCATTCTAAAAGCATAATAAGGCGCGATAAATAGATTAATAATGATATGCGGATGGATATCTCACAAATTGTTCCTAGAACAAATCACTTCATTTCCTCTCCCCGGCTAGCACTATTCTAACTTCTACCCAATTACATAATACAATAAAGAAACCTCATTACATTGAGGGGAATTGGTGAGAAGAGAATTACAAAGAATCGAGAGATAAAGGCTGGACACGCAGATCTAATTTAATAAATTCTAAATTTATTACAATAATTTCCAAAATTGCCCTCACCCATCTAATATCCATCTGATATACATTATTTATACAACACATCCATGTGTTCACACAAAGCATGTTATTCAATCAATCTAATCCAATTAATTAATCTTTGAATAAAGTGATCATCCAATGTTCAAACAACGATTTGATCTGTGCGAGTCCAACTCGTTTGAGAATAAGTACTCAAAGTGCGTATTCTCGAATTATATCGAACTACAATTTTAAATCCAATTTAATTTGTATTCAATATTAATTCTTTATTTAATTCCAAATTAAATAATTACACTTTTAATGTGCCTTTACAATTTAGATTCTAAATCTAATCTTAATGGGTCTCAAAGCCCAATTAACATACAATGTCAATTTAATTAAAGTCCAATAGGCTTTCAATTAATTTCTTAAGGCATGGACTTTGGCAACCAAAGCCCAATAAGGAATCACCATTTGCCACAAAATTAATTTTGGCCCATTAGGCCCAATTAAATTTTAAAAGGCCCATTTATTATATTTGGACTTAATGGAATGGTTTTAGGCCCAATTTGGATCCAATCCAATTGTCCTAAACCAACTTGGCCCAACCAAGCCCATTAGGCCCAAATACAAGAATTTTAGCCCAATTCCAAATTAAGCCCAAACTAATTAAATTCTAATATTCCAAATTTCACAATTTAATTAATAATTAAAGTGTATAGCCATAATTAATTATTTAAATTAACATTTCCAAAATACCAATTTAGATAATTAATCATGATTTATCATTATCAATAATGTCCAACATTATTGAAACAAAATCAACTTGTTACATGCTCAATAGGTCACGGCAATAGTGGAATTTTTTTTATATCAATTTTGATTTCAATCCAATTAAATCACAAATCTAATATATCCAAGCATTTTAAACACATCCAATGATAAAAACAAAAAATCACCATGACATAGGGTTCTATGAATTCGGCCAAGCCTGTGTATTTAGGGAAATTATCATTAATTTCAATTTTTTTTTTAAAAGATCATGCATAACTCTAAGTTACATTATCTAAGCATACACAAACAAACAATTTGATCAAATATGCTCAAATCAAAAATACCCAAATTTTAGATTAAGAACCCTAATTCAATTTCATGCTCAAATAGGCTCATGATACCATTGTTGGGTTCTAATGAACAACCAAGATCATTTAAGCATAAAATCATGTGAATACGGAAAGACTATAGCGGAAATATACTCACAATGCTCGGTTGGATGTGTTGATAACAAAAAATTTTGCTTCCTTTGAAATGCTCCAAGCATTCTTTGAATGATGTTGAGCTCCAAGCTTGAGTGATTGAGATTCCAAACTCAATGGGAAGGTTTCCCTATCACCTTTGTATGAACTTTAAGTGCTAGCTTTGGAAGAAATTGCAACAAAAATCTTCCTTTTGCCTTAGGGGGTTTACGGCATTGAGAGAGTTTGAGAGGGAGAGTTTGTTTGTTTTTGTCTGGTGTTTTGTTTCTTTCTTAAACATTACCAAGTCAAATACCAAAATTGTATATGGTTTTTCAAAACCAAAAACAAAAGTGTTGAGAGCCAAAAAAATCATTTAATGCTCTCAACCCCTCCATCACAAAAAGTACTTAACTCACATCACTCAGAGTTGATGTGACTTCCATCAAATGTGACTAATGATGTGACTTGATGTGGGCCCCACTTGATTCAAAATCGGAGTGGGCCCGCAAACACATCCCGGGCTCGGGTTCGTTAAGTCCGAATTAACGAATTTTTCGTTGCGACTTAATTAAATCAAATTTAATTAAATAATTATGCCTAGCAAAATTACCATTAAAGTCGCTCGCGAATTAATTCTAAATTAATTCGTTCGCCCGAATTAAAATCCAATTTTAATTCCATTATGAAATCTAATTTCATTTAATATATCGAATATATTATTTTGTCGATTAATTCTGAATTAATCGTTCTCTCTCTCTAATAGAATTTTATCCCAGATAAAATCATCCGCAATTAATCCTAGATTAATTTTCTCTCTCTTATAATTAATCTCTGATTAATTATGTTCGAGTCATACGTCATCGGTGAATCTTCGGGAAGCGGCCCATGAGATCCCTGGATATGTTGGCAGTAAATCTGGTCGTCGGACTATCCGAACATGTGCGTACCCGATACCACATTCTTACCGATTTACGAGACATGGTTGGCTTCTAGCAAAGCGTCGTGCCTACCCAATTCTCAAGAAATATTCTTTAAGGAATATATAATCTATAACAGGCGTAGTATACGTAGTATTTTGTATTGTGATCCAGTATCAGATGTTACATGCAAGGCCTGGGGCTGGAATAATATCTGCCCCGTACGAAGCATATATCGGATCACAAATAACTAATCTCTATAATCGGATAATCATGACCTTGTCATATTATCCAGATAGTTGCAACATAATAGAGAACCGATTTTGTATCCCTACGTGATCATCATCTCCATATGACTGAAGTGATACTTCTGTCTTGATATCACACCCAATACACTACGATTCTCAATAAACCCAGAAGAGGCGTACACAGAACCTATTAAAGTCCTGGACGACCAAAACCAAAGCGTATTGATTGTCGCAAGTATTAGCGATGCAAGTCTCAGGTTAAGACCAAATACACATACCCTGAATCGGATTCCCATAGACACATAGTCATACTACCAATGGGATTCTGAGGGGTCTATCCAGAGCGAAGCTGTTTCCGTACCATCAGTAAACACAACCTCCTATCGCACTTGCATAAGTATCCAATACTTAAATATATGATAACTATGTTGTTACGCTTCCATAACACGCACAAGTGCAATACTAGTCTATTCTGCATTATCGATGTCCAGTCTCGATAATACTACGATTAGGGATATTTAATGATTAAACTTTTGTGGATTGATATTGTCTCATATCTTATAATCCGGAACTAATCGTAAGGACTTTTATCATTTATTTATTCAAGTAATCTAATTACAAAATGATAAAATGCAATTTCCATTGTCACATAGTTAATTTGTACAAAAACAACAATGTCTTTTACAAATAGTGACGCTATGGGTCATAATTGTCCAACAGATGCAGCAACAGATACATGAGCGGATGTAGCAGCAGATACATGAGCAGGTTCGACTGACTCTTCAGTTGATGCTACAACAGCTGCCTCCTGGTAGTCCCCACCTCCTACTTCTCCTCCTAGTGTGTAGTACATTTTGTTTAATGTAATAAAATACATTAATGTACATATTCTTTATATTTATGTTTATTATTATATAATATTTTTTTATTAATTTATTTTTATTATTTATTTATAACGTTAAATTTTAATTGGAAAAATAAAATATATTTAATAGAAAAGATAAAATGAAAAAAAATACAATATAATTACCGACTCAGACAGTAATTATTTTACGATGTGTAAACTTTACCGACATTACTATACGATCGGTAATATTTTGAGTTATTATTAACCGAAATTCATTTATTTAACGATCGATTATTTCTCATTTTCCGTCGGTAATATTTACCAATTTATTTGGTCGGTACATCTCCAACATAAATATGTTTGGTCAATATTTTAGTACCGATGAGATATTTATCGACATAATATTATGGTCAGTAATCGATCGGTAATATATCATTCTGATCGAAATCTATTATTTACCGATCGAATTATCGGTCGGTAAATAGTTGTTTTTTTATAATGAGAAAGTATTTTAATAAATAACTAAAACTTGGGAGTTTAGTAATTGACTAAAACTTAAAACTTAGGATTAAATGGGAATACACTCTTATCCAAAGTAGAAACACAAATTGACACCTATGCGTAGATTATTAAATAAAGGTTGATTTTATTTCTGCCTCCCAGTCCCAGTGGTAAAAAGCTTGGAATCGACAGACATGCTCTAGACATCATGATTTATTTTGCTCTTTCCAATAACTTCGATAGGATAAATACGACAATAGGTTAAAAAGACATGCTAGACATTTCACATTTGTTTAGGATATTCCGAACCGAATGTTAATTATTATGGACCAATCTTGTCGATTCGGAGTTTCGGTATAAAATATATTGAAGTTCACTCTCAAGTCTCATCACATCTAAAATTCAATGGTCTAAATTTAAAAAGAACATAATTTTCTCTCTAATTTTTTTTTACTTAGCAAATGCCACGTTTGACATGAGGGGGCTCCAATCTTATTCTATCATTTGCGTCAAATAGGATAAATATGACAATAAAATAAGTAAAAATGATATATGCACATAATTATACCCATAAAAGACTAAAAATAACAAATAAATTTGTATGGTAGGGAAAAGGTTTTTTTTTTTTTTTTAATATTTATGTGTTCAAATTATGTTCTCAATTATATAAGCATATCATTGTTGTAGGATAAATGCAACAATAGACTTAAAAAAATAAATAAATAAATAAATAAATCTTTGTTAGACATTTGTTTAGGGCATCCCGAACTGAACGTTAAATATGACCGATCAAGTTTGCTCCTTCATTTGCGTCAAAAATGACACGGATGAATAATGCCGCACTGTCTTATTGTTTTTTTCCAAAATAAAATAATTTTTTTCCTAAACACTCATTGTAGTAATGGATTTTAGGATTTAAAAAACTTAATATTTTACAGAATATTTTTTAAAATAAAATTTAAAATATCGGAATTTGAAAATTTTCTCTCAATCGTACTTTTATCATTGGGTTTCTCTATCAAAATGAACTGGCTCCCATATATGTCTATTTTTTCAACAACGGTGCTCAAGTCTCAAAGTCCGAATTTTATAAAATTATGATTAAAACTTAATATCAGTATAAAATAATTTTACATTAGTATAGAATTTCAATCCTAATTTAAATACAAATTTTATAAAATCCACATATCCGGAGCTGAGCATGGACTTCTAGAATCTTAACAAATTAATTTTAAATCAAGGTCAAAAATATGTAAATAATGCCAAGATATTAGGAATTTTCATATCATCCATTCAACAGTGAGTTTTCTCTTTATATAAATAAACCTCGACTCATTTAGAAATTTGGACTAAAAAACAGTACTATATATATAAATAAATAAATGAATAAAACCTAAGCAACAGTTCTGTCATCTTATCTTCTATCAAAAGAACATTGCCCAAACAAATTTAAATTATTTTAAGTTTTTTCCGTTAAAAAAAATCATAATATCATAACTGAGCATTAAAAGGTTTACTTAAAAAATTTACAGTATAGACACTTATGACCACCCCCTCTATGCCCTATTGTAACGATTCCAATTGTTTTGAACTTTCAATTTTTGGAATGGAAGATTTACAGAATCTCCATAAATAAGATCAATAAGGATTCAAAATATCATATATTGATCAATCAAAAAGAAATTCAATAACTAAAAGAAATATCGATTTTTTGGAGCACTTGACAATTGAATCTGATTTTTCTCATTAATTTCGTATCTGTAATAGTACGAAAGGATGCCCGACTCCAACTCCAAGTAAAATACTTTATACTAAGTAAGATTTTTATGAAGATAGAGCAAATTCAAAATGGAGATAGAGCAAATTCACATCCCATCACCTTAACTATTTTATGAGTTTTCAGGTGAAGGTCGTGTGAATGAAAAAAGATCACGAGAGGAAATACTCCTCAACAAAACTACAAATTCAAAGTGTGGGGATGAAGGTCGAGTAATAGCATTCTCTCTTTCCTAACTCGATTTCTAACGTCAACAAAATATATTATCTTTTTAATGTGTATATCTTGACTAGTCCTCAAATGGCGTGATTTGGTAGTGTAGAGTTTAGGATCTCATCTTGAGGTCTTAGATTCGAATCCCAGAAGTGCATTTTTTATAAGAACCTGGGACAATCGGAGATTTTATCTGCTACGTTTAAGCCCGGAATGGATGGTTTGGTGGCGGAATCTCCAACGATTTCAAAAAAAAAAAAAAATATATATATATATATATATATATATATAGTATATCTTGACTAACAGGGACAGGGTCCAAACTTCGGATACAATTTTCGTAATACTGCAGCGTTCACATTGTTAAATAAAGAGGAATATTAATTAGGTAAAGGTAACTGCTTAAATGGTAAACTTCTACCAAGGAATAAATTAGGTAAAGCTATTTTGACTTTATTTTAGGGGGGCAATGCAATTGTCTGCCTCATTGATAGGTAAGTGAAACTTAGGTACATTTACCGCAACAACTCAACAAGTTGAAGTGGTGCCCTAGGTCAATTTTTACAACTCAAAAGCTATGCTCTCCATCTCTATCTATCCTATGGATGGAAGTGCGGAGATCTTTGGTGTCCCTCCAATTAAGAAGTGGGGTCATATAATCACTAGTCAATATGATTTTCTCACGTGCCTTTCTTCATTCATGGTTTGATATTTCGATATCTATGCATAGAGGAACCACACCAATCCATCACAAGCTTTGTGTTTTTTGTTGATCACTAAACAAAAGAGGATGTGACTTTGCCACGTGTGTTAAGCATGTCGCCAACGTTCATCCTGAGTCAGGATCGAACTCTCAATGAGATTCATAGTTGCATTACTTATAGCTTCCTTGTTTATAGACAAAGCTAATTTAGAATTGTCTTTCATTCTATGGCATAACTAAACTAGGTGGGCTCATGTGCGTCCTATAATTATTTTCTAATTTAAATTAAAAGTTATATGAGACCCACTTAACTTATTAGGTTCACGTGTTCTACCATTTGACTATACATGATTGATCTAACGCTCGAGCCCAGCTTGCAAAATTTGGTGCTCCAAGCGTACGTAGGTTTTCCTCATAAAAGATTTGGCAATTAGAGGTTTTTGGGTGGATTCGGAGGTAGCTAACTTATTTATGTATAGTTATATTAATGAAATACTATCAATGGCAATGGGAGAAGAGAGGAGGGGATCAACATCTCCATTATATCTGAGAGATTTCATTTATGTTCGTGTACTTTTTTAGTTCCTTTCAAAATTATTTGAAAAGAGGATATGAGGATCCTCAAATAAGAATAAAAAATTTCGAGTGTATCCGATTTTCAAGTCATTAACAATTTTATATTTCGAACTTAATATAATAATGTTACAATAAAAGAATAAATCTCATAATAATTAGTTAAAAATTAATAATTGTTTGAAAATACAATAATAACTAATTAAAGCACAATTAACTAATTACCAACATAATGATTAGAATACATAAAATGCAAGTTAATATCTCAACCCAAGCTCTCTTTTTGTTTTGATAAATTTCATTTAAATCCTTATGTTGTCTCTTATTTATTTATACCATTTTTATAAATATTAAGATAATTTATATTTGCATCCATGAAATATTACAATTTAAATATTGTCATTAAAATTTTTGAAAGCAAATAAATTATTTATTTTATAAATAAATAAATAAAAGAAAATGGGAGAAGAGTGTAATTACACCTAATCCACATACATTCTCCTAATAAAAACAAATAGTAATAAATTAATTTATGTATCCATTGTTGATATTAATTTTTAAAAATTTTCATACCACTCCAGTGAAGTGGATCCTCACCCTTTGGGATTTATTCCATCTTTACAAATGCTAACATCAGGTGATTAACCAGACATGAGAATATGGGAGAGTACTATTAATATTATTAATCGTTTGCATCAAAACGAATTATGAGTTCTGTAGCAACACCCTCTATCAATAAGTGCATCAAGTTTTTCGTTATCGGTTACAATTTTTTAATAAAATATAAAATTTATGAATTCTTGCAATATAAAGAAAAAGGTAAGTGGCTAGGAGCTGCATCATAGTTAGATCCATGGTGTCATTACTTTTGCTCCAAAATGTAGTATTCCGAAAATAAATTCTGAAACCAATAATGTTTCACTATGGTTTCACAATAAGAATACACTAGGCACCAGCCATATAATCCCATTACATGGAATTTTAAGGTCTAAAAAACAAAAAAGAAAGAAAGAAAATAAAAAACTGAACCAACAACTAATTGTTTTGGTACCCTATTTAAAGAGTAAAAATAGGTCGCTGCATCAACCCAGTACCTGTCTTATAATGACAAGCATTTATGTGGGAATGGGGCAAAGAAAAAAAAAAGAGCATCTTTACAAAATTATAGGCATGATGAAAAGTTTTGCAGAATCTCCGTATCAGAAAGCAAAGTTATCTGGGATTCCAATCGCTTCCTAAAATATCGCCAGAAAACCATCACCCTAAATTCTTGCTGAAAGAAAACGTAAACTGCAGACTCACAAATCTTCGCCAACAACTCCTACTAAAGCTTTTCTGGTTTTACCAACAAGTATTTCATCCCACTTCCGATAAATAAAACCCAATGTATTAACTGTCCAAAAAATCTGGCCTCCATCAAAACCCAGTAGAACAAACCAGCAAATGCAAACCTGTTGTTCGTCGTAGCCCATCAAGATGGCACTTTTCCCTCTAACCAAGAGTATTCAAGTTTAGGTAACAATTCTGAAACCACCTTTTGCATGTCCACAAGGTTGAGGCAGCCATTGCTTCCATTTATGCCGAATCTTGAAAGAAATGCAATCTTTTCAGTGTTTACATTGTGATCAAATATTTCATTCCAAAATGCATCATCCTCATTGAGGTTGGATGCTCTCACAAGTTCCATTACTCGCTCAAAGGTTGCAACGTTCCTACCAGCACCACAACCCATTGCAGTTGCAGCACCCACCGCGTTTGCAATTGTTAATGTGTTAACTGTGGGCATATTGTGTATAAAACCAAATGCAACAGCAGACACAAAGCTATCTCCACATCCAACAGTATCAGTGACGTTCACCTGCTCTTGTAAACAATACTAATCAATATCTTGTCATGTATATAAGAATGTAAAAGGAACCATAACGTTTAAATTAATTGGACTTGAGGGAGAGCTCAAATGTGAATATACATTAGTAGTACTAGATAGGTTCTCATAAGATAACTTTACGGCTCGATATCTTGAAGAGAACAGAAGAGAAGATAATAACAATGTTGAGCTTTGTTTTTTTATAACTCTAGGAAAAAAAATTAGCAGCAATTTAGGTTAATCCTGAGAAATTTTAAAATGTGCCAAAATTAGTTTTAAGCATTAATTCAAGTATTAAACAATTCATGCAATATTATAAGAAACTTTTCTATAAATCATACCTTGAATGCAGGTGCACATGATATACTTGACTTCGTAACTAAAATCGAACCCCTGGAACCCATTTTAACAATAACCCACTTTGTGCGCAGGCCCGTCTTCAGTAACTCCTGCCCAGCTGCTATTGGGTTCCTTATGCCGGTCAATGATTCAGCCTGAAAGATCAGAACAAAAACTCAATTAGGAATAAGCAACAAAAATCTTTGACAGTTACAGTAGATGAAGCATAGACAAAGTAAATGAGATGAATATCTCCTAGTAAACGAAGGCCGGTCCAAGAATTTTGAAATGAAAAAATTATCATAATAAAAGATATACAGAATTCCATGTCACCAAACATAAATG
The DNA here is from genome assembly GCA_019454045.1 of Zanthoxylum bungeanum. Taxonomy (NCBI): domain Eukaryota; kingdom Viridiplantae; phylum Streptophyta; class Magnoliopsida; order Sapindales; family Rutaceae; genus Zanthoxylum; species Zanthoxylum bungeanum. The sequence goes on from SKCR01032906.1 coordinate 24,354, forward strand.
TAAGTGTCAACAAAGATCACGCAGGAGCTGATCTTTTTGGTGCTGCAACAAACCAAAACTTTTACTTCAAAACAAAAAATATGAGAATGATGATTCAACAAGACTGGAATTTGGCTAAGAGATTGACAGAAAACAACAGTGTGGCAGCAACATGAAAGGAACTTTTCCGTAACTGAATAATGGGTTTCAGTATAAGGAGAGAGAAGAATAAAGACAGAGATGATGGGGACACAACTAACACAGATAATAAAAAGAAAACCCTAATAACTTAGTAGTTATTTAGGATAAACACAAAAAATTGTAGATACATATAATGGCAATGATCTTGGAAACAGCCTCTCTGCTTGCAGAATGAGGCTGCGTACATCTGTCCTTTCCAGACCCCCCAATGGCGGGAGCCTCTTTGCACTAGGCCACCATTTTATATATGGAAAGGATGTAAAAATTCAAAGATGGGTTGCCACTTCTGCTCTAACAATGACTGGAGATCATCCATCCAAAGTAACAAAGTCAAATGCTTCCATGAGAATAACTATTTAAGATATTGACAAAAAAAATTGGGTCAACCGTCAAATATGATGTGGATGAAATGTGGTTTGTGTTTAGAGCTGAGTTGGCAGCCTCATTGGTTGAGTGTGAGTAACAATTTCTAGATCCTCTAAAGTTGTTCCAGCAAGAGAAAATGAATGGTCAGGGTTGCTGGCAGTGCTCAAGTCAGATATATAGCTTTGTAGCAAGTGAGCTTTGACATGAAGCTTATGGATTCCTTGCTCTGCTACAAATCAAAGTTTATTTTCTATCTCGAGCAATGTTCTAAAACGCAATGGGCGCTAGTCGGGTGGCAGTCCAATGCCTAGTAACTAGTCAGAGCCTAGACAATTCCCCAACTGTCAGAGAATCCAAAATTAGGGTTTTATATCAATTTGGGGATTTCCAATTATGGGAAAATTTGGACTAATTGATCACAGGAAAATATTATTTGGGTGATATGAAAGGTTTTTAGGTGGTCAATTTGATGAAAAACCAAAAAGAATTGAAGCAATTAGGAGTTTTTCGGAAATATCGGTTTATGATTTGAAACTAATGAGATAGAGTTGATTTTGCAAAATTGGGGCTATGGTTAGGGTTTCAAAATCTGTGGCAGTCAACAGTCGTTGACCGCTTTTGGCGGCAAAATTTCGCCAAGATGGGCAGAAAACACTGCCCATTGTGATGATTGCCTAGCCCCACGATTTGGGGCTAGGTGTGGCGGCCATAGGCCGCCAAAAGAAAATGTGCCGCCTAGGCGCCCCTAGACAGTGCGTTTTAGAACACTGATCTAGGGTTATGAATGTCCAAAAACTTCATTTCAAAGCTCACATGCTACAAAACCCATATCTGAACTAAGCATTGATTGGTTTTCCCTAGTAACACGGCCAACAGCCCTGACCTTTGTTTTCTCTTGTAGGAACAACTTAGAGGATCTAATCCATTGTATGGAGTAAATTTTTATTCACATTCCAACATTCCAAACTCGGGGTCTCAGCCATGAATCACCAACATATTAACCATTGACCAAAAAAAATTTAGATTAACAACAAAAATGGGTACAATCGTAAGGCACACAACAGCATTCAGTGTATTCATCTATATCACAATGCTGTGTAATAGACAGTACAGTACAATGCAGTATATTATGGTGATTAGTATTACTAATATCAGGGTGATTGATACCGATACTGTCATCCAGTATATTACATGATTAGCGTTATCTATACAAATGGCGGAGCCACAGAGATCAGAGGAGTCAACAAGTATAATTTTTTCATAAAACTATTTTTCAAGTTTAACCAAAAATTTTATTTGTCCGTGTTGACCTTGAATAATATACTAAAAAAAAGGCTCAAAATAATATTTTCATCACCAAAATCACTTTAAATTAGTATGTTAAATCCAAAATAAATGAAAACATTAAGTAAATTAAATTTCCCCCACCGGGTTTAAAGTCTGGCTCACCGTTCTACCCTGCATTGCAATGATATTAACCTACACTACAATACAGTGTAGGAAAAGGTTTCATACAACCGGAGCAAGAAAGAATTTTTTTTAAAAAAAAAATCAACATTGTTGGTTCTTAAGGAAATAAAATAAAATAAAGGTGATCTCATAATGCTAAGAGAGAAAATTAAACCTCATCAGATGTTAGAAGAAGAACATCACTCATCCTCAAGAAATAGCTAAGTGCTCCTTGTTCTTCAGGTGTTCCACTAGAAAGACTCTTCCCACGTGGTCCAGGATCAAAAAATATAGACGTCCCAACATCAGCAGCATATTCCAGGGCTGATACTATCAGAGCAGGGGAGAGCTCATCAAAGCCATAACCATTACAGAACAGGATTTTTGACTGTTTAATGGCCATCTTGACTTCTCCAGATAGCTTCTTCATCCAACTGAATGCAGGCTCGTTACTAAAATCAGCTCGACTGATAATACAAGAAAGGCAGACACAGATCAATGACCGACAATCTTAAACACAAGGGACTCACTTATAGAATAAAGCAAAAAAAAAACAATTACCTGCAAAAGCCATGTCTCTGCAAAGGGTCCACCAGAACCCAACACAAAAGCGTTTCATAAGAAGCACTAGAAGTGTCAACAATGTCGGCACATTCAATCATACCAATTCCCTCATCATCAAGCACATCAAGTAGAAACCTCCCGTAAATTTCATTACCCACATGACCAATTGTCACGCAACGAAGTCCCAATCTCGCAGCGGCTATAGCCACGTTGCAGTTTCCACCAGCTTCCCAATATTTCTATGTGCAAACCCAATACAATCAATACACTAATAACAACATTCATTCAACACCTTGTTTAATTCAGCAAATTAAAAAAAAAATAATAAAGCAAAAAAACCTTATCTGGTGGAGAGGCGGAGAGTTGATCCATATAGGCTTTGCGGGCGTCGAGAGAAGGCGGGGGCAATTGGGGAACATTGAGAACGATATCGACACAGAGATTACCCAGAGTCGCAACATCGATGCTCTTAACTCCGGTGCTTCTCAAATTCCAATCTTGTACGCTGCCGTTTTGAGAATTGGATGCGTGGTTTGGCGAGGAAACGCCGGTACTGCCGTTGCAGTAGAGGATGGAATTAGGTCTTGGCTTTCGCGAAATTGGCGGGAAAATAGGGAGAGTGGTTGTTAATCTAGGGTTTTGGGGGAAGATCGAGTGCGGTGAGGGTACATGGTAAGGAGGCGGCGATTTGAGAGTTAGCGTTTGGTGATGCATTCAGATTTACTCTGAGAGTTCGAAAGCAGCAGAAGCAAAATTGTAGTGAGAAGACGATTGGAATAATAAATAAAATAAAAATTAATTTTTATTAATTTGATATTAAATATGGAGAGAAAGAAAGAGAATCAAAATGGTCAAAGTTTTGAAGAAATCTGAGACTTCTTCAACTTCCATTTATTCTTTCTTACAGTTAGCCAGAGTGGGGGAAAATATAAGGTATGATCTTATCCGTATAACAATCGAATAATCTATTATCACGCGTGTTAAAATATTAAAATAATAATTAAAAATATATATATAAATTATATATATCATTTATTAATTTATTGGTGATATCATATTACTTATACCTTTGTTACATTAAAGAATTACTTCATAGACCCGAGAATCCTTCTTTTTCATCACTTTCTCTCCTTAATGGTTGCACTTTAATCTATTTTATTTATTTTTCTTAAATTATGAAAGCTTCCCATTAATTATTTTTCTTTATTATTTAAATATTATTTTTTATTATATTAATTAATTGAATTATGAGTTTTTATTATAACTTGTGCATTATTTTAAATTATTTTAAAGAATTACTTCATAGACCCGAGAATCCTTCTTTTTCATCATTTTCTCTCCTTAATGGTTGCACTTTGATCTATTTTATTTATTTTTCTTAAATTATGAAAGCTTCCCATTAATTATTTTTCTTTATTATTTAAATATTATTTTTTATTATATTAATTAATTGAATTATGAGTTTTTATTATAACTTGTGCATTATTTTAAATTATTTTAATTTTACTTATTAGTTTATTAGATTTTTTTTATTTTAGGCTTATTTATATTTTATTACTAAATCTAAAGAAAAATAACAATTGAATATCACGAATTTTAAAATATTATATTTTATTATCAAATTTGTACAAAATATTATTTTACCGTTTCTGTTAAAACATTAATTGACCGTTATATTTTAAAATTCAATTTCAATTAACGATCAATTAATTGAAAAGTAAACAAATATTCTTTTTTTAATAGCTTTTACCATGAAATATTATTTTATCATAAATTAGTAGTAAAATATAAATAATATTTATTTTATATATTGTAATATGTCAAATATAATAAATATTTATCTAAAAATAAGTAGTTGTAATTGAAAAAAAATCATTAAAAGAATAAATAAAAGTATCTATTATAAAGTTATTAAATTTTATTCGGGGATTTATTATTTAGTGCAATATGGAAAGGCCCATAACAATTTACTACAAGGTTAAAATAGAATTTGCATTTAGTCTCCACATATGTAAAAAAGACATAAATATATATGGTATAATGGTAAAATAATATAATTTCAAGTTTATCACTTAAAAAATAAAATTTAAAATTTAAAATACAGCAAGTAAGGGGAGCTAAATTATTTTTCTATCTTCCGATTTAAAAAATAAATATCTCCTAAATATAAAATACTATCAGGAAAAAATATATATTATTAATTTACAAATCATAAGCTTTAAAATAAAAATGTCGATATCTTTCAACAGAAGAAAAAAAAGGTCAAAAATTACCATTTCATTTATAAAAATTGGTGATTACAGATCATCAATTTTCAAACATTCATATCTCTCTCATATGAAATGCAAAACTTTCATCAAAAAACTTCTTTCAAATTCGGATATCTGTAAAGTCAAAATTAGTCACAAAATTACTTTATGGCACATAATATACAACCTGAAAATGAGATTGCGCTATTGTACTCACAACAAATGTAATTGTTCTTACAGAAAATGTGACAGAGCTTACATTGACCTCAATTACGGTCGCATTTCCTCAGTCACAGACACACTTTACATAAGTCACGTTTTAACTAAGTCACATATAGTTCAGTCACAGTCACATTAACCTCAATCACAAACACTGTCATATTGACCTCAGTTACAATCACATTGAGCTCAGTTACAATCACATTTGTACTATTGAGCTCAGTCACAGTCTTATTTTATTATCTTTTTTCTTTTTTTTAAGAAAGATATAGGGTTAAAAAAAAGCTAAATGTAATTTCTTATCCTCTTACCTACCCCAAGATTCAAACCTATATGGAAAATTAAAAATAGTTACTTGAAAACCACTCAACTATGTCATTAGAGACCATAATCTTACATTAAAAAAAAATGTAAGACTATAGTCCAATCATTACATTTAAAAAAAAAATCATCGTTCACATCCCTGTTCACATGATGTTTGATTAAAAAAATAAATAAAATCATGGTGGAACGGAGAGGGATAAAATAGGAAAAAAAACTATGGTCAAAATCAATATTAAACTAAATAGGAAGAATTTCATGAAATTATAACTACTTATACAACTAATTAGGAGCTTGTCCTTGTTGGAGTTGGTGCTTGGAGTGCCGATCCGAATAATGTATTGTACACATGATGTTTGATTAATAAAATAACTACATTTTCATTTCATACCTAATGGTATTGTCATTATGCATATTAGATTGATGTATAAATATGATAAGAATGACATCGACCTTAAAATAGTCTTATAGTAATACTGGACACTGGGTGGTCTGACATTGGGATAGTATTACTATTGTAAACTATTATTAAAGTAAATATTTATAGTCGTTGGTTTTGAAATACGGTCGAATTCCTATAACTTATAAGACTAACACATGTCGTATATTGGAATTGGAGTTCCAATGGTTTAACTCGATATACCATGAGCTTTGGAAGCTTGTATAGAAGTGTGGGTATTGGTTGGACCGAATACTGAATGACTCACATGTGATTCCTAATAGTTGGAAATACACACCACCGTCAATAGAAATCTCCTCAAGTTGAGTAGTATATGTAATCATTTGACTATATGATAACATTGATTTTGTGTGAGATCCTCCACACTTTGATGTCATGTCTGTTAGAAATCTTTCATGGTTGGACCTCTAGATGGTCGTTAGGTGTGGACCGATGCACTCGTTAATCAAGTGTGAATCAAGATAGGATCTGTCGGCTCATATGTGTACCATAAGGAGTGTAGGTATCCATGTAAGTAAGTCACAATTCTTAAGACTTTGGCCAAATCTGATCACCTAAGGTTTATCGCATGTACAGAATGGTGTTCTGATTAGTTGTAAGGAATCATGTACATGTCAACAATATGAGATGTGTGCCTTAGAAACTTGACGGTGTAATCTATGTTTCCTAAACACAACTCGATAGCATATGACGGAGTGATTTTTAAACATATGTGATGATCTCGACTTGTAAAGTTCATAAAGGTCGTTCGTGTTCTTCGTGAATTCGGTAGTGGCCGAATTGTGTATGTATTAGCTAGGCTTATATGACGAACGTGTCTGAACTTAGAGAGTCTCAATATGAAGTGTACTTATTGAGCATTTGGATAGCCGATTAATTTCGATAAAAGATAATATTCGATATTATAATTATCAACTAAGATAATCAAGTTTTATTAGATAACATTGATTATTTTTTTGACCTAATTAGATTAATTGGATTAATTCAATAATTACACTATGGCTTAATTGTAAATTCATAAATATCTCTATCATTTGAGGATATTTTGGTAATTCCAAATATGTAATTATATGTGTTTTTAGCTTGATTTAATTGGATTAAATCAAACTAGAAAACATATAACTAATCCATTAATTAAGCTTTGTCTTGATTTAATTGGATTAAATCAAAGTAGTAGACAAAGGTGATTAGTCACATCTAGGTTTTCCAGGATCCTATTTTTCTTCCCCAAGTTCATCCAAAACTCAAAATATCCAAATCCACTCTAAATCAACACTTCTAAACCAAAAACTATCATACAATACATCATCTTACACTCCATTCTATATGCATTAAACCATCAATTCATCAATAATTTAACCTTTCATTCACTTCATCTACTTCACCCATTTACACTCAATTTTTAACAAATGAGGCTTACCAATTTTTCTATTGATTCAAAACAAAAGAATCACATATTTATCATCATACTCATATTCACAACACAATACAAATGCCAAATCAGCAAACTCACTATTTTTAAGAAAATGGGTCATGGATTTCTTACCTTTTTCTTCTTGGTTTTCTTCACTTCCTAAACTCTCCAAGGATTGCGAAGCTTCTTCTCTATTTCTTTTCTTCCTCTTTTTTTTCTTTTCTTCCTCTCTTTCTTCTTTCTCTTCTTCTTCTTTCTCTCTTTCATCTCACGTTTTCTTCTTTTTTTTGTTTACCCTTTTTTTTTATTTGTGAATAGTAAGCCCTTTATGTAGTGCGGGGTGTTTGATATTTGGAAAGTTGGGGAAAAGTGTAGAACAATCTAGAAAATTTAGATTTCTCCATTTAACCCTAAAATCACTATTCATTTGAATTTTAACTTGCATTTTTTACCAGCTTCTGGTTTGAATTTGGGAAATGTTCAATGCAAAAGTTGTAGGTCTCGATCTCAGCTTTCCGACGATATAAAATTCATAAAAATCAGAGATCGTATGAAAAAGTTACGCCCTAAATACTATGGGCGGTCCAAAGAAAACACGGTACAGTCTCATCCCGGGACTTCAAGAAATTTACTGATTGTCCCCAAAGTCATTCCACGAGCATATTTGAGTCCCCAACATAATTTATTTTACATGCCTTCGTCCCGTACGTAACAGTATTACTGTAGGCAGTAGTAAAAACTACCGATCGTTACATTCTGAAGGCGACATCTGTGAAAGAGCTTATGTTGAAGAATATTTTACATGTTCCTAATATTCGGAAGAACTTGGTTTCAGATTCACTCCTCAAAAAGAATATTTTTAAACTTGTATTTGTTTCTAACAAGTGTGTACTGACCAAAAATGATGTCTATGTAGGAAAATGATACCTCACTGAGGGTTTGTTCAAGTTCAATGTAATTACTGTCAATCGACACAGTGCTAATAATAAAGCTATATCTTCTACTTATATTATTAAGTCACAAAATATATGGCATGAGAGGTTAAGGTATGTTAATTATGATAAAATGCGTAAATTAATTAACATGGACCCCATACCTAAATTTACAATTGATAACGAACATAAATGTGAAGCATATGTTGAAGCTAAAATGAATAGAACATCATTTCATTCCATAGAACGAAGTTCTCAACCCTTGGAACTTATACACACCGATGTATGTGATATGAATGTTGTGCAAACAATAGGCAGTAAAAAATACTTTGCAACTTTTATCGATGATAGCACAAGATTCCGTTATGTGTATTTACTGAGGAGAAAAAATGAAGCTATTGAGAGTTTTATATAATATAAGAACGAAGTTGAAAATCAACTTGGCAAGAAAATCAAACGAATCATGAAATATAAGGGTGGTGAATATGTGTCACCATTCAGTGAATACTGTTCTAATTATGGAATCATTTACGAAACTACTACTCCTTATTCGTCTCAATAAAACGGGATTGCGGAACGTAAAAATCGAATGTTGAAGGAAATGATGAATATTATGTTGACAATGTCTGGTTTACCCTAGAACTTGTGGGGGAAGCCTTACTTTTGGTCAAAAACGTTATGAATAAGCTACCTCACATAATATTAGACAAGACACCTTATGAATTGTAGAAATATCATGTACCTGTTAGGGTTGGTGCTCCGAGTGCCAATCCGGATCGTATTTATGTCCGATTTATAAATACGAACAATTCTATTTTCCATAAACATTACAAATTTAATGGTAGCACCCTTGTCTTTTATACCCTTATTCGATCTAATTACGATTAGTTATCTGATTACGATTAGATCGAAATTGAATCTGGTTCAGTGATATGTGTATATTAGACAAAGACCCTAGGATTTACAATATAGTGCGCAGTTACAACGTAGTTTGTAATTGACATTGGGAAGCGTGCTATAAGATGTATATCCTTAAATAAAGTTCATGGTCAAGATTTACTAACACGGGTCGGTTAGTAGAGATCTGCTGAGACCAGTACATGTCGTATATCGTGACTTGGTCCGATGGTTTATCCCAATGAACCATGAGTCTCGGGAGTCTCGTATAGACATGTAGGTGTTTATTTGATAAGACACTGAACGACTCACTGAAGGTTTCCTAATAGATAATACACCAACGTCAATATGAACCTTCTCGAGTTGAGCGAGCATAGTGGTCCTCTGACTTGAGATACCACAGTGTGACATATGAGTTATCCTCCACACTTTGATGGAAGTCACGTCAACGATATATCCAATATCAGACCTCCGCCTGTTCGTTGGGTGTGAACTGATGCTCATGATATCTAGTGTGTATCAAGATATGATCCGTCAGTCCTGTGTACATGGCATATGCATCCTCACGTGTTTATGATCTAGTAAATCCATGGCTGTGGTATAACATCGGAAATCAGTTCTGAGTGTTATTTAGAGATCATAAATGAAATGTCGACTATATTATACCGAATGGGTTTGACGTTCTTATCTATACCCCAAGTATAATATGGATAGCCTGTGACGGAGGGATTATACGTATGCAATGACCCCGGCTTGCATAGTTTAGCAAGATTATCTGTGGTCGTCATAATCCATGAGTGGGTGGATTATGGACACGAAATTAGATTTTTGTGATGGATAAATCTAAACTTAGAGAGTCCTACAATATGAACTGTACTCGTTGAGCACTTGGGCAACTCGATATGAATAATACGGATTATTCATAATACTTCATCGGATTAAATGAGTTAATTTGAATCGTTTAATCGGTTAAACGATAACACATGCATTAGGGGATTTTGGTCAATCGTAATTATTGTGTATTTGTATTTGATACATAATACGATTAGATACACAATAATTATTTGTCAAATGAGATATTGACACATGCCATAAATATATGTATTTTTTATTTATTGTAAATAAAAATACATATATAATAATAATTTTATTAATTAATTATTTAGATATTTAAATGTTAAATATTTAAATGATTAAATAATATTTATATTTCATAAATGTTATGAAATATGTAGAATTATTATTGGTTTACATGGCATATTTTTTATTAAGCTTGACATGTCCAAATTTGGTTTGTTAATGTAAAGTAAGCTTTAATTAATTAGATTAATTTTGGCCAAATGACCATTTTAGCCTCTAAAGTCGGCAATGAAGAATTTTTAAGATAAAAATTTTTCACTTTGCTTCCAATGGAAACACATGGCCGAACACACCAAAAGAAATAGCCCTAGGTTTGCTTTGATCAAATCCATGATGATTTGTACGAAAAATCAAGAAAAAGGCTTGGATTTATGAGTTTTAAGGTAAGTATTCATAACCCATGGCTTAGAAATTGGATTTCTTATTTTCTTGATGACTTAGAATAGTTCTAGAGTACTTACAAATATGATTTTTGGGGCTTTTGGTTGTTGTGGTTGATTTGGAAGCTTATATGCATTTGTGAAGTAGATTTGGAAGTAATTAGTGTAATTAGTTTCCAAATTTATCAATTGTTGAAGAGTTGCTAAATCCATGATGATTTTGATGTCATATGAATGTAATGGATGTGTTTTGGGAGTTGACACAATTTTCGGAATGTGTTTCAGACTTGAAATAAGCGAAAACGGCCAAAAACGGTGTTACCAGGTGGATTTTGAGCCAACCGGGTGACGGCTGTGAAAACAGTGATTCTGTCACTGTTTGGGCAGCCCATGAATTGCCCCAACACTATTGGAGCTAACCTGGGAAGTTTCCATAGTTGTTGGGTTGTCACATTTTTTGCGGAAAAATAGTTTTCGTAAAAATTTCACGAGTTTTCAACTTATTTATGTTAATATTTGGTATTAAATAAATAGGTTTTCGGTGAAATATGAATAAATTATTCATATTAGATATTGAATAATTTATTTGGTATTTTGAAAAAGTTTTAAAATACGATTTCGCCCGAACCCGCGCTTTTGCTGCGCCCCATCGCCCAAAACCCAACAAAAATGGTATCAGAGCAGGTCTGATGCTTCATCCATTACATTACTCATGCTTGATATTTGATATGTAATCCAATTTTGATGTTCGCACATGCTAGGTGTTGTGATATTTTTATATCGTACCGCAAGTGTACGGTGTCAAGTTTTAGTATAAATCAGTGAAAGAGTGTCGAACCCACAGGGATTGCGTTAACTCGCACCAAGTACTACAATTGATAATCCTAACTTTATTTAGAAAACAATTAATAAAGATTTTATAAATAAATAAATATAAAAATAAAAATAATTATATAGGAGGAACTAATACGATAGAGATTCTGGATCCTGATTTCACCTAGTTGTCACCTATGTATTTGTTATGCCAATTAATCTTTGTTCAGTTATATTGTTTATAAGTCAAGACTCCTAAAATATCCACTCCCTCTCTCGAGTGCCGAGTGAAAAGATCATCAACTATAGACTTCGATATCTCTATAAAAATCCAATAGTTAACAACTCATTACGCTTTGTGATTCTATATTAACGACTTCAAAGGACTACAGATTCTCTCGAACTCTATAAAATCCTAGGTCATATTCTCTAGATCTATTCAAAATCCCCTCTCTCGAGTGATAGATTCTAAACATTCATCATCTCAAATTGTGGCCAACAATCAAGAAGCATTAAACTCAAAAGAATAAAATAAATTAATAAAACTTCATAACAAAATTGATAAATAAAATACCAGGTTTGAGCATAGATTACAATCGTTCTCCAAAATTAAGGAGTAAATTCATGACAAAAGATAAAAACAATAATACACAAATCATGAATCTAATGGAAATCATTAGAGTTTTAAGAAAGAAATAAGGAGATAAAACCCGAATTGAATCTCTTCCTCTCCGGATATTACAGCCTTTGTCTCCTCTTGTCGCTCTTCAATCCTCTCCTTGGATCTCTAAAAATATTTAATTCTGTGTTTTGCGCAGTGTATTAGCCTCCCCTTGAATGTTGGATGTAATGTTATATTATAGTTGAGGCAGGGAGTCTTTGGGTAGCATTAGGATTATTGAAAACCCTAAAATCAATTTCCTGATACGCGTGAAACTCTTCTCCCGCAGCGCCGCGGCGCCAAATTGTCGGGAAATTGTATGGGTGAGGAGGCGCCGCGGCGCCTTTGTTTAATTAATGAATGGGCGCCGCGGCGCCCATTGTTGCTTAATGAATGGGCGCCGCGGCGCCCATTGCTTTGATGAATGGCGCCGTGGCGCCATTCTCCCTGGAACTTGTATGGGATTTTGGCGCCTCGGCGCCATTCTTCCCTGCTCGTCCTGTGTCTTCCCGAAAGTTCCCAAAACACGTGCAATTATTCCTCGATCCATATATTGATGCTCCTACAAATAAAACATAAAATAAATTATAAATGATATTAAATATCTCGAATTATAACAAAACAATAAGCTAAATATATTGGAATAAGTGGGTATAAACCACACTTATCAAATACCCCCAAACTTAAGGTTTTGCTAGTCCCGAGCAAAAGATAAACTAAAAACTAAATTCAAATAAATAATTAAGAATTACTAAATTAACTAAGCCACTTTCGTAGGGATCACGATTGCATTTAGCATATGCAACAAGCCTTTAAACCCCTAGGCGGCCCTAGTGGACGAGTTATAGTCTCGTGAGGGCTTACAGTGACGATACCCACAAACGTCATCACACACAATCATGCAAAAATAAAAAATAACAAAACATAGTCTCGATAGTTACGCATAAATATATCCTCAAAGAAAGCTTATAAATGAAATCAAAGAATCTTCAAAGTACGCAATTGCAGCTCGAATCCAAATTCTCGAATAAATTATCTAAGCTAGACTCAAGGTGTGTGTGTGTAAAGGTTCATCACAGCTTTGATCTTAAGTAAGCCAACTCAATGATTTCGTTTAAAATTAGAATCAATGGGTCAACCAACTTAGATATCTCAATTATGCTTTGTAATTGCTTTATTTCGTGCTCAGTATTGTATGATTTTTTTTTTTTTTCTTTTCTTGTCTCTTTTTGCTTCTCTTTTTGCTCTTTTATTTTTTTTTTAATCAACACACCTACCCTTTAAGGTAGCATTTCTCCTCATGGTGGTCCTAATACTCGCCCATGGGTAGCTTCACGCTTATCGGTTATAGGAGGTTTATTTTCTTTCTTTAGAGACATTTTTCTTTTTAGCTATACCATACTTCATAACACTAGCAAATCAAGATAGATATCTAAGCAAACGGTCATTCATCGACATGCAATTTCTTCAACTAGTCACCTTGTCAACTACTTAAGTTTTACTGTTAAAAACCTGTTTTTAAGTGCTTACGAGTCTAACATAGATCAGTTATTCAAGGCATCAGATAAAAGTAAATTAGGCACTTATCGTTTCTAAAATTTCACCAATAAACAACCAATATTATCACATGATTTATGTTTTACTATCAAAGACTAAAACAAATTTTTTTTTTTTTTCTCAATAAATTTAAATAACTAAATAACAAAATTTAAACAACTAAATAACAAGTAAGCAACATGCACACACCCCCAAACTTAAAATTTGCATTGTCCTCAATGTAAGATAAAAATTTAAAGAACAAGAGTAAGGAACAACACTACCGTGCATGGAGTTGATCAGACTCTTGCTGGTTAGAATTTGGTTGCGCGGGCTTTGTGTGTCTCATGCTACCTGCATAAATAACATGCAAATAAATAAATAGCACACAATAAAATAAAATAAGATAAAATAAAATAAAAAGTAAGAAAATAATAATAAAAGAAATGCAAGGTTGCCTCCCCGCTAGCGCTAAGTTTAACGTCTTCAGCCAGACGCAACCACCCAAATGGTGGTCATGGTAGCTTCTTCTTTTGTATCCACTGACTGCTTTGACATGAAAAAGATAGCTTGGCGGCTGTGACAGTTTATTCAAATGCCCCTACTGCTGCTTGGTTATGGAGGATGCAATCTGCCCAATTTGTGTTTCTAAAGACTTCATTGTAGCCTCCATATTTTCCATGTAGGCTTCATTTTTAATCTTAAAAATTTTTATTTTTATTTTAAATTTTTTTGTTAATTAGAAACGGAATTCAAATTCCGTCTCTAATTAGAAATGAAATTTCAATTTCGTCGCTAATTTTAAATTTTATTTTTATTTTAAATTTTTTTGTTAATTAGAAACGGAATTGTTCCGTTCCTATTCCGTCGCTAATTTTTAAAATTTTCAATCCCCCCAAAATTTATTCCTTTCGGCGCTACTTTTTTTTTTTTTTTTTTTTTTAAATAGAGACGGATTTTTCGTCGCTAAATAGAAACATAATATCTATTCCGTCGCTAATTTTCGTCAAATTTCATAAAATTTCCCGCCTTGTGAAAATTTTAAATGTCTACAAAATTTATAAATCTTACCGCTTCTCTTATTTTTTTTCCTCTATATATACATCATAATCTTTTTAACTCTCAACTCCAATACACCATCCAAAATTTTCTTACTCAATTTCATATACCATCAATTTTTCATTACCTCAACTCTCATTATCAATTTCTCATTTTTCTTATCCCCTCTTTTAAAATTTCTTAAGAAACAAACGGTGGACATTTCGTAAATGGATGGGGGTGTGTCGAAGCTCGTGGTGGACATTGCGGTATCTTGTATAATTTAAGATGTATATATAACAATTAAAAAAATCCACTTTTTTAAAATTTTATACCATTCAAAATTTTAAAATTTTCCCTTATCTAAAATTTAAAAATTTCATATCTCTACAATTTATAAAATTTTCATATCTATATAATTATAAAATTTCCAACCTCTCTAAAATTTTAAAAAATTTTCCTTTCTAAAATTTTAAAATTTTAAAATTTTCTAAAATTATAAAATTTTTTCATTACTAAAATTTTAAAATTTTAAATTTCCCGCCTCTCTAAAATTTTAAAATTTTCATTTTTATTTTTATTTTTTCAAAAAAAAAATTATAGCTACGGAAATATTCCGTCGATAAATATTTTCAAAATTTTAAAATTTTAAATTTCCCACCTCTCTAAAATTTTAAAATTTTTCTTTTTTTTTTCAAAAAAAATTTATAGCTACGGAAATATTCCGTCGCTAAATATTTTTAAAATTTTAAATTTCCCGCCTCTCTAAAATTTTAAAATTTCAGTTTTTTTTTTTCAAAAAAATTATATAAACGGAATTTCCGTCGCTAAATAGCGACGGATGGAAATTCCGTCTCTAAATGGAAACAAAATTTTTCGTTGCTATTTAGCGACGGATTACTAGCCGTCGCTAATTAGAGACGGAAATTCTGTCGCTATATAGAGACAGAATTTCCATCTGTCGCTAACTTTAGCGACGGATAGTATATTTCCGTCGCTATTTTTTTTTTGCGACCAACAAAATAGAGACGAAATTTTTCCGTCGCTAATGGCCAATTAGCGACGAATTAGCTACGGATTTTTCCGTTGCTATTTGGAAGTTTTCTTATAGTGACGTGTATTGGATACATGTTTCTTGGTCCGCCGTGTCAATACGGATGCAAATGATATCCTGATGCTATAGTTGTATCGTGCCAAAGCTGTGCAGTTATGGCTGATGGTAGTTCATTTGTGTCGGTATAACTTATATGATAAGAGACAAATTCAAGTGAAATTGGAAATCCCGAACGTGCCAAAGCTGTCAGGACTACATCGGTAGCTTGAGTTTGTCATTGGCAAGTGAAGCCTTGATACGCCTCCCAGTGAACATGCCAAAGCTGTCACAGTGAGAAACGGTAAGGACCAAAACCAGGAGTCACTGGCTTCACTTGCCGGTATAACTTATATGATAAGAGACAGATTCAAGTGAAATTGGAAATCCCGAACGTGCCAAAGCTGTCAGGACTACATCGGTAGCTTGAGTTTGTCATTGGCAAGTGAAGCCTTGATACGCCTCCCAGTGAACATGCCAAAGTTGTCACAGTGAGAAACAGTAAGGACCAAAACCAGGAGTCACTGGTGAGTGATTGACAATGAGTTGTCTACCTAATGAATATACGTAGGCGAGAACGTGCCAAAGCTGTGAGTCAAAATATATTCATGGGATCCTACTCTCACTATGGAATTTGATTTAATTATCGAATTCTCGTTCTCCGTTGGGGATTACGGTATTACGTAAAGTAGTGGGAGACAATGCTGAGTTTAAAAATCCATAGCTTGAGCAGTGTGTAATTTTATGGAATATTTTGCTACGTTTTCCTTTTATTCTATATTGTTCATAGAATTATACTTTTAATCCACTGCATGTCTATTATTAGAATAGGTTTTCTGACTTTAATTATGGTTGCGTTATTCTAGAATAGGTTCTAGAAAGACAGTAGACTTAGATATTGTTAGATTAGTTAGAAACCATTAGAAACTGTTGTTCCGGATTACTTGAAAATCAAGATGGTTTGTGACTTAGTTTCTAAGTCACGATTAGGTAATCTAATAAGATATATAGTTTGGGATATTATTCTAGTTAGAATTGTTTCTTATGTAGTAAGAATTGACACGAATTGGTTTATGTCTCGAGATTCTTGACTGGCAATAAGAAAACCCCTTTAGTATTTATTTATCTTATAATGACATTTCTTAGCTTTAGTGAATTTTAGAAGTCACGTGTTTGACACTGTTTGCTAATCAATTATTTGCAATCGTTATGAATAATTGAACGCAAATAATAAAGCTTAAAAAATGAGATGTGTATAGTTGTGTATAGAGAATATCGATTCTCACAATACGACAACTGTAGGTATTGGATACCAGATCTCACGTCTAGTTAATTAAAATAATGTTTAATGATTGTTTTGATATTTGATATCAGAACTTGTGACTATTGGATAGTTACTTGTTCTATATAAACAGTTGTTACATATTTTAATATAACTAGTAGTGTCATTAATGAAAGATAAACATTAAGAAAGATATTCGGTAAAATAAATAACTTAGAATTGTGTTTTATGAGATTTTATCATAAAAGCATTAGATGCTTGTTCCGTATGATAAAGGATGGTCTGATATGAGATCACACCATATATCCTTGTTTATTTAATGAATATTGTATTCAGGTTGTGATTAGATCTCATTTAACTGATGATTGTCATTGGACCACAAATTTATTAAACTAATACATTGGGTGTGTGTAGTTTAATGAATTGGAAATTTCCTAAGGAATGGTTTTCTATGCTCCGTAACTTAGTTAATGTATTGTCATTACTTAGTTACATGTTTCTAATAGAGAACATGTTGAACGTCTTGAATTGTTCGAGAACTTTCAATATGTTTCTGATGAAACGCAGATAGAATATTTTGAATGGTTCAAGGATATTCTATTTGAAGTGTTGAAAACTATAAAATTCATTGTGTATCTTTGAATTGTTCGAAGATGTTTTGATATGATCAAACACATGAATTTAATACAATTAGTTCTAAGATTATTTAATGAATATGATTCTTACTTAATATTAAACTTCCACGATTCCATTTTGATGGAATTGGTCGGTGGGAGTTATCGAATCTTATATGATTTGATTCGTTGATATTGAGTGTTACCGAATTAGTTTCAATACTCTTGAGGTTATCCTCCTGCAACATTAATTCATCTTCTTAATTTAGGTTCCATTTGTTTCTACAATTATATATATGATATGTATAGTAGGAAATTTGAATCTTGAAAAGTTTGAGATTTGAAACTTTCTTTTGTATAATGGTTATATAATTGAAAGTACTTGCGCCTCAGATGTACGAGTTAAAAGGTTTATCATTTATTCTATTTAATGGAATATTGTATTATATTTGATAGAATATCTTTTCTACAATCCCGAGTAATAAAATTGTTTTATTACTTGGTATGTAACATATGATGTTGACATTTGTAGAAAATACTTGACTTATTAAAGTCAAATGTGTGAATGATAAACTGCAATGAAACTACGTAATTAATAAGATGAAATGACCCTTAGACGACTTCCTTATAAGTTCAATAGGATGTCAGAATCATTTACAAAGTATTTAATACTTAATGCTTCTGTTGTTTTCTTATTGAAGAAAATTATCCTATAACTTCTCGTGTGAGCGATATTTGATATCGATTTCGGAATTAGCATTGAACCATAGATCTAAGATTGTTCATAGCTTACTACGATCAAGTTTTGAACTTGATTGAGCTTTCGTTATGAATTGTTCATAAGATGTACAAATTGTTTGCGCAGTAAAAGCGAAGTTGGCTTGATAAAGGTTTGACCTTTATAGTATGATAGTGAGAAAAGTTATACTCAGTAGTCTATTGTAGATTCTGGGGAATTTTGTCTCTTGTCGCACTGATTAGACAATTAAGGATCTGTTGGTTAATATTGATATTAAACTATGTATTTTGGCTAAAGAATACAAAGTGGCGTTCTTGAGTGATTTCTTCGAATGAGAGATCCGTTGTGATTTCTTTGTTTGAAGAGTTCATTCTAGAATTACCCTAGAGTTTGTATTCTGCTAAGATCGCAGTTTGATATACTAGCTTATGGAGCCTATTGTAGACTCGGGTAAGCTTTTCGAAAATCCGTGTTCTCTGATTTTGATATCAGTCAGATTGTCTGGTTTTATCGAAGTATAGAGAATACGTATTTGTCAGTAGGGTCAGTGGGAGCGTACAAATTTCTTTCTTGTATATTATATATATCTTAAGTCTTCTTTTCTCCATAGAGCAGTGGGAGTAATCTCTGCTATATATGATATATGATACAAAGTTTTATATCAGATATAAAACTAAGAGACTTGTTAGATACTCCCATTAGTCGCATATTAGATATGATCTAATAAATGACACAATAAGACTATCTGTATGACAGTTAGGATAACTGTTTGATAGTTAACGTGTCTTTTATATATATATGTATATAGTATTCATCTTTTGTAAATGATGATACCTTTGTCGAAAGAGAGATTGATTAGAATGTCCAGTCAATCTTATGCATTATATAATGATGGCGTGTGTAGGCACTGCATTTTTACACATAAGTCCCTATGATGAGTCTCATTTTGGAGACACTACCTTTTAAGTCACGGAGGTCACGGGAAACGGACATCGGAAGGGGAAATTCAGAATAAACAAGGTTCACTATTTTCGTTGGTGCTACGTTCGTGTATACGTTCGAACGTCAAACAGATTGCGGGCGTTCGTGCTACGTTCGATGATGCGTTCGAACGGTGTCGGTAATTCTGGTTTTGCTGCTAGCCTCACATTAAGCCCAATTCGCCCAAACCTTGGCCCACACGCCCAAGCCCACTTAAAACACATATTTAACACATGGTGAAATCAAAACAAATCTAAAAATCACATACCAAATTAAATAAAATACTTACACAAATTAAAGAAATTGCATGCCTAATTAAAATCAATCAACAAACTAAATGCCTAATCTAACCAATCAAATATAATCATACCAAGTTAAAATCAATCAACCAATATATTATTCCCAAACATAAAAATTGTATGCCTAATCAACATAAACTAAATATTCAACCTCCCTAATCCAACAACACCAAATCATATCCCTTTTTTAATGCACAAGTCCCTTCCCTTGTAAACTCTAGCCATTCTCTATATAAACAACCCCTAACCAAGGCCATCCTCTCCTTCACACAACACAATTCACACCCAAAACAGACAAAAAGAGAAAAACGCTTGACATATACACAAACAAAGAGAACAAAAGAGCCCCACCATCTCCCTCATAGCCGAATCCACCACAAACTACCACCCCCACATCACCGATAAACTGCACTTATAACCCTTGGAATAACCACACAAAAAACCCACTAAAAGAACCACGAAAATATCTGAAACCATCCTTAAAAAACAGTAACATAAAACTACATAGATAACCTTAAGAATAATCACATATAATCGCACTAAGAACCCACACGACTTGGAATAGTTCTTTGAAAACATTGAAACAGGTAGCCCGTGCCGCGAGCAGCAAAACAGGAGCCGAATAGGAGCAGAACGGAGTTCGAATCGTAGGCAAAGCGGTGAAACAGTGAGCTAGGACGTTGAACCAGCAGACCAGAAAAGTTGCGGAGCTTTTACCCCCTTTCGATCTTCGTGGAACGTGAGTCCGAGAGACGGCTTAAAAGGTTAGACCTGAGGGTATCTTTCACATTTATTCTCATTTTTACTTTCCGGTTATTTATTTTGATTATATTTTTTGTATTTGTGGTACCATTGTGTGTATGAGGTATGTTGTGGGTATTGGATGAATGAGAGAGGTGTCAACTCTCGCGGTATATCGGATGGAAACCCGGACATAAATTTCATAGCCGATTCCGAATGGACGGTAATATGATCTGTACTCGGGCCACAATTCCACGTACCGCTTGGGTAAATGACACCATCTTTCTTTTGTTGTGTTGCCCTTGTTTATTTAGTTTGTTTTACCTGAACTCAATATGTCGTTAGTTATGCATGATTCAACCAGGCGCATGGGCTTAGTGAGTTAGTCCAAAGGTCCTCCATTTAGGAGACAAAGAGCCGAAAAGGCCACCTTCGTGACACTACTTCGCGCGTGCCGGTTGATGTATGTTCGGTTGGACGCTAGATACGTTCAATCGGGCATACTTAGTTTAATGTTATTATTATCGTTATTTTCGTATGAGTCAATCGAGCGCATGGGCTTAGTAAGTGTGACGTGAAATCCCCTATGGGGAGAGGCTAAAAGCCCTTTACCACGATGCTTTGCCGCGCCGGTTGATGTGTGTTCAGATTGGACGGAAGATGTGTTCAATCGGGCATACTTGGTTGACATGATTGGTTCTATTCTTGCATGTATGATATGACGCGCATGGGCTTAGCATGTTGGTCTAAAGGTCCTCTCTTTGAGAGATCAAGAACCCCAAAAGGTCACCTTTACGGCAGTGCTTCGCCGCGCCCTTTTTTTTCTGTTTATGTATTGCATCAGGTCCGTTTCCGTTCGAACGCGTTCACGAACGCAACTCGAACGTGCATGTGTTTTTGCCTTATTATGGTCAGGTCTCGTATCCGTTCGAACGCGTTAACAAACGCCATACGAACGTGAGCTCTCTGTCTCATCTCTCCGTTCGAACGCGTTTACGAACGCTACTCGAACGTGAGCATTCTGTCTCGTCTCCGTTCGAACGCGTTTACGAACGCTACTCGAACGTGAGCATTCTGTTTCATTCCGTTCGAACGCGTTTACGAACGCTACTCGAACGTGAGCATTCTGTTTCATTTCCGTTCGAACGCGTTTACGAACGCTACACGAACGCACACACACTGAACTGAGTCTGTCTTATAATTGCATGCATATTTGCCTATTGGTTGATCTTTCTTTTGTAAATGTGTCAATGTATCACCATTCATATGCTTGTGTCATGATAACATTTGAGTATTATTTCTTGCGGTATATCGGATGGAAACCCAGACGTAAATTCCGTAGCCGATTCCGAATGGACGGTAGTGCGGTCTGTACTTGGGCTACAATTCCACGTACCACTTGGAAAAGTGCTCATATGTGTGCTTGTATGGTTACCACGTATGCTTGTATGGTTAGTATGTGTGCTTGTGTTTTTCCTGAATGTGATGTACAAAGTTGTATGTTCGTTGCTATCTTGATATATGTTAAGCATGCAATTTTATATATGAAATACATGTATATTTAGGCGCATATTTTATCTTATATATGTGAATTTAGAAGCATGATACCCTTAGAAATAATTGTTACTTCAGTTTGTTTAAATTATTATATAAATCTTTTCATTACAAGTGACATAAGTAAGGGACCATTCCGAACCCAACGGTTTGAGGTCTTCCCTTGCGAGGGGTGAGTGCGGCCTTAAATCTTTGTCCCGGTTCACACCGGGTGGCGACTCCATGTTATGTAATCCTTCCCAAACTAGGCCACGAGCCTAGGAACGGCGTCGCCCAGGTCCTGTGTCCCACAGTCTGGCGACTCCACTGGGGACAGAGAATTGGCCCCGAAATATTGACTTGTAATGATTGGATTTATGTTTTAATTGACCGTGTCTATAGTGGATAAAGTGAGGGTTTAATCAAAGGCATTTTTAGGCTAGGTAATGGTTTGGTGTCTTCCTTCATTCACTACATTTCTAGAAGGAAAAGCTGTGAAGGCACCTAGATAGCCATCTACTGTTAGCCTATTGTGATGGACTAATTTGGAGGACTCGTTGTTTATTCCTGACAACAAGCGATAAGAGCCTAAGAGGCTTGGGTATTTAAGTGAGCCTCGCTCCACCTTCCCTCTGGGGGATCTACAATGGGAAATCCATTTGACAGTCCGTCACACACCATAGCTCATTGGCACGTACCTTAGTGTATAAAAAATGGTGCGCTCACTTGGTTGCTCGAACCCTTGAGTGGGGAGACCTAGTTGTGGGCCATCCTTCGCCGGTGAGAGCCTTGTCTATACTCTTACTAACCCACCTATAGACCGGGATGGCTAAAGTAGCAATTATTTCCTTGAGTATGTGCTTGTGGACCATCCTCATTTGGATGCAGTTGGACTATTGTCAGAAATGCGGGCTTGCTGGGCCATTTAAACTGGGGCAAGTTCGCACCTTATGACTATTAGGCCAAAAGCTTCTGAAATGTTGATGATCCACTTTGTAAAAAATGTTATGTCATGTTTGCATCATCTTCCTTGTATGCTTGTGTTTGGGAACATCGTCGTTTGGATCCATTTGGACCATTTGTCATGAGATATGGGCTTGTTGGGCCATTTAAACTGGGACAAGAACGTACCTCATGACGATTGGGCCAAAAGGCTTCTAAATAACAATGGGCCATTTTATGACTGTGTTCGGAATTTTATCATTTGGATTTAGTTGGGCTCTTAATTTGCCATAAGACATGAACTCGTTAGGCCACTTAAACTGGGACGGGTTCACTCTTATGACAATTGTCCCAAAAGCTTCTAAAATGATAATAGGCCGATTTGTTTGAGAATTTTGTTTGATTTAATATATGTTATATACTTCTTATGCGCATCATGCATACATACATCATGTTAACCCTTGTGTTCTGAAAGCCATCATAGATTCCCGTTGGGTTAGGAAAAAAGGAAGACTCACCAAAATACCGAGAACAGACATGAGTGAATCAGATACTGAGGTATCCCGGATAGATCAGTTGGAAAATGGCCTCGCCAAGATTACTGAACAGTTGCAAGCCTTGACTACTGCCATGACAAATATGGTTGTGCCCCGTGCTGGGGAGAATTCTGAGAATGTAAGGCGCGAGAAGCCTCCGAATGGGTTGGGGGATGATATCCCCGCTTTTGATGATGATAATGCAGAGTATGCAACAGACAGAGTGATTGGGTCTCAGGCCGAGATACAGAAGCTTCGAGATCAGGTTGAAACAGTTACCCGTAAAATGAGGGGTAAGAATGAAGATTTGCTAGACTATGAGACAATGAAGTTTGAGGAGCAGTTGCCAGCGCAGTTTAAGATGCCGGATTTGGCTAAGTTCAATGGGAATGGAGATCCAAAGGTGCATCTCCGTCAATATGTGTCTGTTATGAGTTCAGTGGGCCTATCACAGCGCCAAGTCCAAAAGATGTTTGGGATGTCACTCGAGGGGGCACCTGTGGTTTGGTATCATAGCCTTGAAAAGAAGGTTAAGGAAGATTGGAAGGAACTAGCTGACGCTTTTCTGAAGCAGTATGTTACAGACTTGGAGATTGACTTGTCACTCCGTGATTTGGAGAACACTAAGCAGAAGCCGGAAGAAAGCTTCAAGGAGTATGTAGACCGCTGGAGAAGCCAGCTTCTGAAAATGCAGACTCGGCCCTCTGAGAAGGACCAAATCAAAATGATCATCAAGGGCACCAAGCCCTCTATTTATAGTAAGCTGAGGAGGATGACTTCAATGATTTCCGATTTTCGACAGTTGAGGGAAACTGTCATGGATATTGAGGAAGAGGAGGCTGAAAACAGAAAGTCCTATGGCCAGAATAGGCGGACTTTTGGGGGGTATTCTGAGACCAAGCCCGCTACTGCCGAGGTCGCTACCGTCAAGAACCGGCATTTCTCTAACCTGGGGAAGCCGTTATCTAAGGTACTTGAGAAGTTGAAGGGACAAGGACTCCTAAAACCCTTAGAGCCTAAAGCACTTCCAGATCCTATCCCCCACCCAACCTTAACCTAAGCTTGTATTGTCACTTCCATCAAAGGAGAGGCCACGAAACTGACAGCTGCACCCGCCTTAGGCATGAAATCCAAAACCTCATTGATGCTCACAAAATACCTGACCCAGAAAGAGAACAACCCAACGCATACAGAAATCCCCTACCCAACTACATGATCAACTCCGGCCTACCCGAAACCCTTGTCCTTCAAACTCTCAACCACTCAGCTTCATCCATAGGAGTATGGGATGACAACGGTGGAGAACCATAGGCCAAGAAAGAAGGCAATGTTGCGAATGATGAAATCATCCCTCCTAGTTTATTTGATCATGCATTTTAATATAGACATTTGACTTGGTCTACATGTTCGAATCATTTTCTTTAAATAATAATAAAGACATTATTTCGCTGAATCTCTTCTACAATATGAGTATATTTGAGAAAAACATTCAACATTGGCACTATGAAATTCAGTGATGTTTAGAACACGGGGAATCTTCAGGAACAACAACAGTACAGTCAGTTCCAGAAATGAATCAGTATCAGTTTGGGGATGAGTCCCAGGGCCGAGGCCCGCATCAGTATCAGCTTGGGGGCGAGGCCCACATCAGTTCAGTATCAGTTCTGCCGGGAATGGCATTATTTGGGGCGAGGCCCATATCAATATCAGTCTGGGGGGCGAGGCCCATATCAGTATCAGTCTTAGGGCGAGGCCCATATCAGTATCAGTCTTGGGGCGAGGCCCATATCAGTATCAGTTTGGGGCGAGGCCCACATTATTATCAGTAACGGTTCAGAAATGGACCATTATCATATCTCGCAGAAAATGGCACTCTGGAAATGGAGCATGGTTCGAAATGGACCATCATCTCATCACTTGCCGAAAAGGGCACTCCGAAAATGGAGCATGGTTCGAAATGGACCATCATCTCATCACTTGCCGAAAAGGGCACTCCGAAAATGGAGCATGGTTAGAAAATGGACTACTTTCACATCTCGCCGAAGCGGCACTCCGAAAATGGAGCACAGTTCGGAAATGGACCAAGGAAGGCCTAACCCATCGGAATATAATACATATACATGCATACATGCATACATATCACATACATGCAATGTTTGTTTCGTGTTCGCAGGTTTATAGCAGCAAAGACCATCTCATCAAGTAACGGTTCAAAAATGAGCCACAATCTACCACAACAGACGCCGGAAATGGCACTCCAAAATGGAGCACTCGCAACAGACGCCGGAAATGGCACTCCAAAATGGAGCACTCGCAACAGACGCCGGAAATGGCACTCCAAAATGGAGCACTCACAACAGACGCCGGAAATGGCACTCCAAAATGGAGCACTCACAACAGAGGCCGAAAATGGCGTTCCAAAATGGAACACACACACAGCAGATGCCGAAAATGGCGTTCCAAAATGGAACACACACAACAAATGCCGGAAATGGCGCTCCAAAATGGAGCACATACACGAAAGATGCCGAAAATGACGCTCTAAAAATAGAGCACGGTTCGGGAATGAACCAGGGGTCGCAGCACCTCACCACCAAATCAACTCAACTCGACACATGGTAAGTCAAGTGGCAGCTGGCGAGCCAGGTAAGTAGAAATGCATTGCATAACTTTGATAGGATTGTCACTGTTGCACATTACACAAGTCCCATCAAAGTGGGGGCGACTGTAGGCACTGCATTTTTACACATAAGTCCCTATGATGAGTCTCATTTTGGAGACACTACCTTTTAAGTCACGGAGGTCACGGGAAACGGACATCGGAAGGGGAAATTCAGAATAAACAAGGTTCACTATTTTCGTTGGTGCTACGTTCGTGTATACGTTCGAACGTCAAACAGATTGCGGGCGTTCGTGCTACGTTCGATGATACGTTCGAACGGTGTCGGTAATTCTGGTTTTGCTGCTAGCCTCACATTAAGCCCAATTCGCCCAAACCTTGGCCCACACGCCCAAGCCCACTTAAAACACATATTTAACACATGGTGAAATCAAAACAAATCTAAAAATCACATACCAAATTAAATAAAATACTTACACAAATTAAAGAAATTGCATGCCTAATTAAAATCAATCAACAAACTAAATGCCTAATCTAAACCAATCAAATATAATCATACCAAGTTAAAATCAATCAACCAATATATTATTCCCAAACATAAAATATTGTATGCCTAATCAACATAAACTAAATATTCAACCTCCCTAATCCAACACCAAATCATATCCCTTTTTTAATGCACAAGTCCCTTCCCTTGTAAACTCTAGCCATTCTCTATATAAACAACCCCTAACCAAGGCCATCCTCTCCTTCACACAACACAATTCACACCCAAAACAGACAAAAAGAGAAAAACGCTTGACATATACACAAAACAAAAAGAGAACAAAAGAGCCCCAACCATCTCCCTCATAGCCGAATCCACCACAAACTACCACCCCCACATCACCGATAAACTGCACTTATACCCTTGGAATAACCACACAAAACCACACTAAAAGAACCACGAAAATATCTGAAACCATCCTTAAAAAACAGTAACATAAAACTACATAGATAACCTTAAGAATAATCACATATAATCGCACTAAGAACCCACACGACTTGGAATAGTTCTTTGAAAACATTGAAACAGGTAGCCCGTGCCGCGAGCAGCAAAACAGGAGCCGAATAGGAGCAGAACGGAGTTCGAATCGTAGGCAAAGCGGTGAAACAGTGAGCTAGGACGTTGAACCAGCAGACCAGAAAAGTTGCGGAGCTTTTACCCCCTTTCGATCTTCGTGGAACGTGAGTCCGAGAGACGGCTTAAAAGGTTAGACCTGAGGGTATCTTTCACATTTATTCTCATTTTTACTTTCCGGTTATTTATTTTGATTATATTTTCTGTATTTGTGGTACCATTGTGTGTATGAGGTATGTTGTGGGTATTGGATGAATGAGAGAGGTGTCAACTCTCGCGGTATATCGGATGGAAACCCGGACATAAATTTCATAGCCGATTCCGAATGGACGGTAATATGATCTGTACTCGGGCCACAATTCCACGTACCGCTTGGGTAAATGACACCATCTTTCTTTTGTTGTGTTGCCCTTGTTTATTTAGTTTGTTTTACCTGAACTCAATATGTCGTTAGTTATGCATGATTCAACCAGGCGCATGGGCTTAGTGAGTTAGTCCAAAGGTCCTCCATTTAGGAGACAAAGAGCCGAAAAGGCCACCTTCGTGACACTACTTCGCCGTGCCGGTTGATGTATGTTCGGTTGGACGCTAGATACGTTCAATCGGGCATACTTAGTTTAATGTTATTATTATCGTTATTTTCGTATGAGTCAATCGAGCGCATGGGCTTAGTAAGTGTGACGTGAAATCCCCTATGGGGAGAGGCTAAAAGCCCTTTACCACGATGTTTTGCCGCGCCGGTTGATGTGTGTTCAGATTGGACGGAAGATGTGTTCAATCGGGCATACTTGGTTGACATGATTGGTTCTATTCTTGCATGTATGATATGACGCGCATGGGCTTAGCATGTTGGTCTAAAGGTCCTCTCTTTGAGAGATCAAGAACCCCAAAAGGTCACCTTTACGGCAGTGCTTCGCCGCGCCCTTTTGTTTTCTGTTTATGTATTGCATCAGGTCCGTTTCCGTTCGAACGCGTTCACGAACGCAACTCGAACGTGCATGTGTTTTTGCCTTATTATGGTCAGGTCTCGTATCCGTTCGAACGCGTTAACAAACGCCATACGAACGTGAGCTCTCTGTCTCATCTCCGTTCGAACGCGTTTACGAACGCTACTCGAACGTGAGCATTCTGTCTCGTCTCCGTTCGAACGCGTTTACGAACGCTACTCGAACGTGAGCATTCTGTTTCATTCCGTTCGAACGCGTTTACGAACGCTACTCGAACGTGAGCATTCTGTTTCATTTCCGTTCGAACGCGTTTACGAACGCTACACGAACGCACACACACTGAACTGAGTCTGTCTTATAATATGCATGCATATTTGCCTATTGGTTGATCTTTCTTTTGTAAATGTGTCAATGTATCACCATTCATATGCTTGTGTCATGATAACATTTGAGTATTATTTCTTGCGGTATATCGGATGGAAACCCAGACGTAAATTCCGTAGCCGATTCCGAATGGACGGTAGTGCGGTCTGTACTTGGGCTACACATTCCACGTACCACTTGGAAAAGTGCTCATATGTGTGCTTGTATGGTTACCACGTATGCTTGTATGGTTAGTATGTGTGCTTGTGTTTTTCCTGAATGTGATGTACAAAGTTGTATGTTCGTTGCTATCTTGATATATGTTAAGCATGCAATTTTATATATGAAATACATGTATATTTAGGCGCATATTTTATCTTATATATGTGAATTTAGAAGCATGATACCCTTAGAAATAATTGTTACTTCAGTTTGTTTAAATTATTATATAAATCTTTTCATTACAAGTGACATAAGTAAGGGACCATTCCGAACCCAACGGTTTGAGGTCTTCCCTTGCGAGGGCTGAGTGCGGCCTTAAATCTTTGTCCCGGTTCACACCGGGTGGCGACTCCATGTTATGTACCTTCCCAAACTAGGCCACGAGCCTAGGAACGGCGTCGCCCAGGTCCTGTGTCCTACAGCGTGATGAATACTATATTATGTGCGATTAAAGATATCAATTTAATCGTAATTGTTACGAACTATTTTCATATGCTACAGACCATAGGATGTGTCTTGAAACATGTTCTTTGTGATCTTTGAGATATTAAGAACGAGTTTCTAATTCATGGAGAATTTAGTTAGCAACCATTAGGTCAGATTAGTTTTGATTCTAATTATGACATTAGATGGTCTATGTCATATAAAGTCAGAAAAGATGCAGTGAGAGTGTCAATATTGTTTCTACTAATCTAGTGGAATCAATTGCGACTTTTGAAGTATTGACTTAAGAAGTTGCAAAGTGACCTCAGTGATTATAAGTGTTGATATTAGTTTTGTGCTTACGCTTGTCTTATAGTATTTTGGATTTGATCCATATATACTTAGACAATTTAGCAACTAAAGCAGAATACTAATATAGCATCTGGGTCATATTGATGTGGAATTTGGATTCTACAAAATATGAATAAATGATGGTTAAGGAAAACGGTTGGGTTTGTTTGACAGACTCGATTTGATAAAGCAGGTTCATTTGTTGCTGCCTACCTCTTGAGTGCAAGGTGAACTCTTGAGGGCCACAGTATGTGATACACATTGTAGGACACAGAACTTGACGACTCTGTTCTAGGCTCGCGACCTAGTTGGGAGTACGAAATAACATGGAGTCGCCACCCGGTGTGAACCGGGATAAAGATTTAAGGCCGCATTCACCCCTCGCAAGGGAAGACCTCAAACCTGTTGGGTTCGGAATGGTCCCTTACTTATGCCACTTGTAATTATGTGATTTGAGCAATATCTTAACCGAATCTACGCAACATGCTCAAGAACAACCTATATCTAGTTCATGTTCATAAAGATAAATCTTATGTCTAAGTTTGCATGCTTGGAAAGTAAGTCATCATAACACACGACAACGCACGGCGATCTCATGAGCATATTTCAATTATATAATGCGAAAAACAAATAACAACATAAACATAATGAAAATTCTAAATGCAAAATAAATAACTAATCATGCTTAAAAATAAACAACTAAATCATGCTTAAAAGATAAATAACATATTAGACTAAATCAAGCTCGAATCCAAGGTTATATGAAACGAAATACGCGTGTCTCTTAAGTAGTATGTGGCATTGGATCCCGAGTGTAAACCGCACTACCATCCATTCGGATTCGGCTACGGAATTTACGTCCGGGTTTCCATCCGATATACTACAAAAGAGAACACGCATTCCGTTCATCCGGAATTCACATCATACCTCAACAAACGACTCTCATATGATAATATTTTTAAAATAAATAAATAAACGAAAGATAATAAATAAAAGGGTGCCCTCAGGTCTAACCTCTTTTGTCGTCTCACGAAAGCGCGTTTCACGGCCGTCGGAAGGGTTGATGTTCCACAATTTTTCTGGTTTACTAATCCAACGTTTTTCCTCGTTGTTTCGCTGTTTGGACTGCTGTTTTCACTCCGTTTCGATGCTGTTTTAAGGGTATTTTCTGGTCACTGTTTTGGGTTAATTTGGGGACTGTTTTGGGCAGTTTGGAGGGGTTGTTTTAGAGGCTATTTATGCGGCAAACTGGGCTGTGCAGTGGGGTAAATTCGCGACTGTGTTAAGTGAGTGTGTGGCTTACGTTTGAAGGTTAATATGTGAGGGCTCTTGGTGGCTTGCATGAGGGCAAATGAGTTTGATGGGCAGTCAATTGATGAGGGTTAAGTGTTGATTTGTTGATGTGTGAATGTGAGCGTGTGTTCTGAGTAGGGGTGGGCCATATTTTACGGTTCGGATTTTTTACCTCTCAAACCAAACCATTAAATAACGGTTTGGTTCGGATTGAAAATTTTTTAAACCAGCGGTTTACGGATTGGTTCGGTTCGGTTTACGGATTATTATATTTAAAATAAAATTTCATCCACTTAAGTGAAAAAAATAATAATAATAATAATAAAAAAAATATTCTATCCAACAAATGGTATGAAGTGTTAGGGTGTAAGTTGTGACTCCAGGAAACATATGCACTCCATAAAGGATTGAAAAATGAGGCACAATTAATTCTTGTATTTTTTAAAAATTACCTCGAATAATGATGCTACCATCATTCTAATTAAGAGACAAATCAAATATCTTACTTTCAAGAATAATGATGCTAAAAACAAATAAATTAAAGAATAAAAGTATTAACAAATAAATATATTAACAAAAATTTAAGAATAAAAGTATTAACATATTAATAAAAAAATAGAATAAAATTAAAATAAAAATACAAAATTTTTTTATAAAAATTTATATTTTTTTAATTATAACGGTTCGGTTCGGTTTAACAGGTGCGGTTCGGATTAGGTCCTGAACCGAACCGTAAACCGTTTGGGGTGGGCCAATCCGAACCGCAAACCAAACCGTTAGGAAAAAAACCGTAAATTTGGTCCGGTTTGCGGTTTGGTTCGGTTCGGTCGGTTTTTTTTTGCCCACCCCTAGTTCTGAGTGATGGCTGGAAGGGCTATGTTGGCGTGAAGTGTGTGGGGACGTGTGGCGTGAAAGGCTGGAAGGGCAATTGGCGTGAGTGGGTGAGCTGTGGCTTGTGATGCGGCAATTTAAGGGTTTTGTTTGTTGGGTGCTAGGGGCTGTTGGTGTGAAGTGTGCGTGAGTGCGTGAAGGTGTTGTGTGGGGGGCAGATGGCTTCTTCACGTGGAGATGGTTTGAATGGTGTATATGCGTGGTGAAGCTAGGGGCGTGAGGGGAGTCTTATGCGATGAAAGGCTGGTTTCGTATGTGAAGTAAGGGTGATTTGTGGGCTACGTGAGTGAGGGGAGAGAATGGCAGGTTTAGGGTTATTATTTTTTGTATTTTTTGTGTGAATCTGCCAGGGTTAGAAAGGTAGGGTTAAAGGTTCTTTTTATAGGCCAAAGGATGGGTAATCCTTATTTGGGTAGGAAAGAGATTTTGTGTATTAATGAGGAGATATTTTTAATTAGTGTGTTACAAGTAAATGATTTCTTTAATTATGAGTGTGATTTATTTTAATTAGGAATGTTATTTATGGAATTTAATTTGAATCTTTTAATTTGGGAAATGAATTTAATTTGTGATATGTGTTTTAATTTAATTTAATTGGATTTATTTAGTTTAGGAATGTGATTTAATTTAATTTAATTGGTTTTAATTTAATTTGTGACATGCATTTTAAATGTTTTAATTATTTTGGATTGGGCTTGGTGTGTTTAAAAAAAGAGGTCCAACAAGCGAACCCGAAGCGAAACAAGCGAGTTAAATCTGACAAAATGCTAATTTCCAACTTTACCTTCCAACGTCCGTTTCCTGCGGCTTTCACAACTAAAGAGGTAATGTCTCCATACGAGACTCATCATCGGGCTTATATGCAAAAATGCAGTGTCTACACACATTAAGATGTGTATAGGATACCGTGGATTGGCACTAGAGCAAGTGAGAGAAATTGTTAGGATTGGTGCTCTGAGTGCCAATCCGGATCGTATTTATGTCCGATTCATAAATACGAACAATTCTATTTTCCATAAACATTACTAATTTAATGGTAGCACCTTTGTCTTTTATACCCTTATTCGATCTAATTACGATTAGTTATCTGATTACGATTAGATCGAAATTGAATCTGGTTCAGTGATATGTGTATATTAGACAAAGACCCTAGGATTTACAATATAGTGCGCAGTTACAACGTAGTTTGTAATTGACATTGGGAAGCGTGCTATAAGATATATATCCTTAAATAAAGTTCATGGTCAAGATTTACTAACACGGGTCGGTTAGTAGAGATCTGCTGAGACCAGTACATGTCGTATATCGTGACTTGGTCCGATGGTTTATCCCAATGAACCATGAGTCTCGGGAGACTCGTATAGACATGTAGGTGTTTATTTGATAAGACACTGAACGACTCACTGAAGGTTTCCTAATAGATGATACACCAACGTCAATAGGAACCTTCTCGAGTTGAGCGAGCATAGTGGTCCTCTGACTTGAGATACCACAGTGGGACATATGAGTTATCCTCCACACTTTGATGACAGTCACGTCAACGATATATCCAATATCAGACCTCTGCATTTTCGTTGGGTGTGAACTGATGCTCATGATATCCAGTGTGTATCAAGATATGATCTGTCAGTCATGTGTACATGGCATAAGCATCCTCACGTGTTTATGATCTAGTAAATCCATGGCCGTGGTATAACATCAGAAATCAGTTCTGAGTGTTATTTAGAGATCATAAATGAAATGTCGACTATATTATACCGAACGGGTTTTACGTTCTTATCTATACCCCAGGTATAATATGGATAGCCTGTGACGGAGAGATTATACGTATGCAATGACCCCGGCTTGCATAGTTTAGCAAGATTATCCGTGGTCGTCATAATTTGTGATGGATAAACCTAAACTTAGAGAGTCCTACAATATGAAGTGTACTCGTTGAGCACTTGGGCAACTCGATATGAATAATACGGATTATTCATAATACTTCATCGGATTAAATGAGTTAATTTGAATCGTTTAATCGATTAAACGATAACACATGCATTAGGGGATTTTGGCCAATCGTAATTATTGTGTATTTGTATTTGATACATAATACGATTAGATACACAATAATTATTTATCAAATGAGATATTGACACATGCCATAAATATATGTATTTGTTATTTATTGTAAATAAAAATACATATATAATAATAATTTTATTAATTAATTATTTAGATATTTAAATGTTAAATATTTAAATGATTAAATAATATTTATATTTCATAAATGTTATGAAATATGTATAATTATTATTGGTTTACATGGCATGTTTTTTATTAAGCTTTACATGTCCAAATTTGGTTTGTTAATGTAAAGTAAGCTTTAATTAATTAGATTAATTTTGGCCAAATGACCATTTTAGCCTCTAAAGTCGGCAATGAAGAATTTTTAAGTTAAAAATTTTTCACTTTGCTTCCAATGGAAACACATGGCCGAAAAAACCAAAAGAAATAGCCCTAGGTTTGCTTTGATTAAATCCATGAAGATTTGTAAGAAAAATCAAGAAAAAGGCTTGGATTTATGAGTTTTAAGGTAAGTCTTCATAACTCATGGCTTAGAAATTTGATTTCTTATTTTCTTGATGACTTAGAATAGTTCTAGGGTTCTTACAAATCTGATTTTTGGGGCTTTTGGTTGTTGTGGTTGATTTGGAAGCTTATATGCATGTGTGAAGTAGATTTGGAAGCTTATATGCATGTGTGAAGTAGATTTGGAAGTAATTAGTGTAATTAGTTTCCAAATTTATCAATTTTTGAAGAGTTTCTATTCTAGAGTGTTGTGACCACTCTTATGGCACCTATAATTGTTCTTGAGTGCTTCATGTGTGGTGACTTTGATTGGTGATATGATTAATTTGATTAATCTTGAATTTGTTGGATTTAAGCATGAGAATTTGGTGAATTTCTGTTCTGGATCAGATCTAATGAAACTAGAAATTATGTGATGATTTTGATGTCATATGAATGTAATGGATGTATTTTGGGAGTTGGCACAATTGCCGGAATGTGTTTCGGACTTGAAATAAGCGAAAACGGCCAAAAACGGCGTTACCGGGTGGATTTTGAGCCACCGGGTGACGGCTGTGAAAACAGTGATTCTGTCACTGTTTGGGCAGCCCATGAACTGCCCGACACTATTGGAGCTAACCGGGATAGTTTTCATAAGTGTCGGGTAGTCGGTTCGGTCAAAAACGCGTTTTAGGCATTTTTGTGGAAAAACAATTTTCGTAAAAGTTTCGCGAGTTTTCAACTTGTTTATGTTAATATTTGGTATTAAATAACTAGGTTTAGGTGAAATATGAATAAATTATTCATATTAGATATTGAATAGTTTATTTGGTATTTTGAAAAAGTTTTAAAATACAATTTCGCCCGAACCCGCGCTTCCGCTGCGCCCCATCGCCCAAAACCCCAACAGTACCTTCCTACAAATATCTAAAAGTATGGGGTTGTCTCGCAAAAGTGATGGTTCCTAAACCTAAAAATGTTAGAATATGACCAAAGACTGTTGATTGTATATTCATTGGATATGCTCACAACAGTAGTGCGTATCGATTCTTGGTACATAAGTCTGAAATTCCTGACATCAATCCAAATATGATATTTGAGTCAAGGAATGCGACATTCTTTGAATAGAATTTTTCTTACAAAGAAAAATAAAGAACCGAGTCTCTCAAAAGAACTATTGATACTGCTATAAGTAGTAATCAAGTTAACCAAGAATCAGGTCAACATGAAAATGTTGAGGAAAATGAGCCTAGACGTAGAAAAAGAACAAGAACGTCTAAGTCATTTGGACATGATTTTCTGATATACTTGTTAGAAAATGAGCCTCAAAGCTATAAATCAGCAATGTCTTCTTCGGAGGCACCTTTGTGGAAAGAGGCTATCAATAGTGAGATTGATTATATCCTTCAAAACCATACTTGGGAGTTGGTTGATCTTCCTCCAAGTTGTAAGTGACTAGGCTACAACTGGATTTTTAAACGAAAGATGAAGCCGATGGATCAATAGATAAGTACAAGGCTAGACTTGTCATAAAAAATTATAAATAAAAAAATGTCTTGACTACTTTGATACTTATTCACCAGTGACCAGTATCACGTCAATAACAATGCTCATAGCCATAGCAATTATATTTGATCTTAAAATATATTAAATGGATGTGAAGATGGATTTCTTAAATGGTGAATTGGATGAAGAAATTTACATGGAACAACTAAAAGATTTGAATGTTCCTAGAAAAGAATAGAAGGTGTGCAAACTTGTAAAATCTTTATACAGATTAAAACAAGCACCTAAACAATGACATAAAAAATTTGACAAAGAAATATTATCAAGTGGGTTTAAAATCAAAGAGTGTGATAAGTGTGTATACACGAAATCAACTAAAAAATGATAAGTCATTGTGTGTCTCTACTTAGACGATATGCTGATAATCGGTAGTAATCATGAGATGATTTAGTCTACCAAGAAAGTATTGACAATGATTTGAAAGATTTAGGAGTAGCTGATGTGATCTTAGGAATTAAGATTTCTAGAACATCAAAAGTTGTATATTATCTCAAGCTCATTATGTTGATAAGATACTTGAAAATTATAATAAAGGAGATCTAAATGTAGCTAGAACTCTTATGAACCTAACTCTTCATTTATCAAAGAATATTGGCTCAAGCGTATCGCAATTAGAGTATTCGAGAATCATCAGAAGTCTGATGTATCTCATAAATTACACACGACCAGATATCTCTCAAGCTGTAAACAGGCTTAACAAATATAAAAGTAATCCAAGACATAACCACTGGAAAGCCATAGTAAGATTTTTGAAGCATCTGAGAGAAACTTCAAAATATGGTCTGCGTTATATAAGATATCTTGTTGTTCTAGAGGGATACAACAATGCTAACTGGATATCTGATACAGTGGATTCCAAATCCACAAGTGGATTTTTTCCACTTAGTGGTGCAGCCGTGTCATGAAAATCCTCGAGGCAAACGTGTATTGTCCGATCTACTATGGAATCTGAGTTCATAGTATTAGACAAAACAGCAGAATAAGCAGAATGATTTCGAAATTTCCTAGAGGATATTCCAAATTGGCCAAAACCAGTGCCAGCTATAAGCATACATTGTGATAGTCAATCGGTTATTGGGAGAGCCCAAAATACAATGTATAATGGTAAGTCTCGACATATACGTGAAGACACAATACATAAGGCAATTGCTTTCAAGCGGTATAATTTCAATAAATTATGTCAAATCAAAGGAAAACCTAACGGATCCACTTACTAAAGGTTTATCTAGAGAGGAAATTGAGAAGTCATCGATGAGAGTGAGCTTGAAGCCTATAAATTAAGAATTTTCACTGTGGAAACCCAACCTAACTGACTGGAAATCCTAAGATCTAGGTTCAAATGAGACAACTGAAACTTTGTACAATTCAAAATAAAAATTATAGAGTGGTATACTTTTTCCCATTCCTATAATGACGCATAGTGATGTCTATCAATGTTATGATAACTAAGGCTTTTAATGGCCACTATATTAGGAGAAGAGTCCTAATGAGGGTAAATGCATATTACCTCTTTATAGTAGATCACCTATTTCAAGTAAGAAGTGAGGCTGCTTCCATGGAAATTTTTAAATGCTGAATTCTCTAAAGTACTTGATGAATCTAGGACCGATATTCATGGCCGAATTGAACACAATCGTAGAATGAGAAATGGTCAAAGTGAAACTGTGTGTTGGAAATTGTCTTGGTTTACACCAACGACATAACATTTCAAGACTATGGGTCACTGGTTCGCCAAGTAAATCAGATTGTTATTCACTAGGAAAGGTTCAAGGCGAAAGCTACCTATTTCAATGCAGCTTATTTCACGAAATTCTCTTAAGTGTCTGAATTAATATTTAGAGAATTGTGGGGATTGTTGTCAATTCTCTAAAAATATAGTGCAAATGTAGGAGAGACACGTCCATTAAGAAATGACTTATGAGAAAGACACAAGTTGAAGGGACATGTCCTCTAAATTGGAAGAACACATCTCTAGGCTCAAAAGGGTATAAAGAATGGGTATAACCCTGAGGAGAGTTACACCCTAAACCAAAGGGTGCCCACAAATGCACCATTCCATACCTATAAATAGGGGGCCTTGGGTTCATTCTCTTCCATCCAGAAATTCCAATATTTATTGATAGTTAGAGAGTCAAGTTTAAGAGAGAGTTTCGACTATTTGTCATTGTCTATATTCTTGGAGAAAGGAGTGTCCATTCTACAAGAAGAAATCAAGTAATCCTGAGAGAACGTTAACCACAAGACATTCATAGAGCACCAAGGTGGGGCTAATAAGTTCTTAAGAACAGAGGCAACCCGACTTGATTTAAGATCATCTTCTTCTTCAACACATTTTCAGGTTTTTTCCAAGTCTCTTGGTTTACGTTCTGATTTTGATATGTTAGTGAAGATTAAACCATATAATGAATGTTGAAATTGATAAATACCACATATCCGATAACAAGTGTTTTCAAGAGAATTTGTAGAACTTAAAATTAGGGTTATCAAATGAATTAGACTTAAAAAGGTTCTACTTTAAACTCAAGTTTTGGAAAAAAAAACTTGATTTTTCTTGGCGGCCATGCAAGCATGCAAAACCATATTTTTTTTCCAATGTATTTAATTAAAAACACTTGAGCTGAGATTGGACTTTTCCAAATTCGGCCCAAATGTTGCCTTCACTTGGTTTAATATAATGCCAGTCGTTTTCATATGTACATTCCTAGACTTCCTAACACCAAATTGGTGAACAATTTCAGAGCTTGTTTCATAACCAACTGCACATTTTCTTGTTATGTAATCTAGGAAAGAAGCAATGTCAATGTTTGGGAAGCAATCCCAGTCATTCCACAACTAACAAATATTATTATACTAATCATACTTATTAATGAAGGTTACAATCATCATTGTTACTTGAATCATTACTCTAACCTCATTGCATATTTGACTTCAAACACATTTACTTTCTTGTGACAGCTCAATCATGACTTTATCATGAAGAAATTTCAAGAAACTAGAATCAACCTAATCATCAACTACTATTGCTTCTCATAAAATTCTAAACTTATTAGCATTTCGATTTTCAGAAAATCTCGAATCCTGCAAACATATCATACTGATACCATTCCATATTTCCATTCACTTTCCATTCACTTCAATGAAAACTTTAAAGCATTGACTATCATAAAAGATGAAAAAGTTCTTACAATTTGAAACCCCAATCCCACATTTTTTTTTTCTTTGGTCTAGTGTAAGGCTTCAAGCCTGCAGCAGCCAACTTGCTAAAATCCTTGGAAAGCAATCCTCCAAAGCTTTAAAAAAAAAAAAAAAAATGCTCCAAATATGTCCCCCATGATTGAAGTTGGAACCCCATGCAAAATATGTACAGGGGCAATTCAAGCCAACTTAAATAAGGTTTCGATAAATTCAACATCCAAAGGCTTGAAATGATCTTCATGTAGCTCTCTCTGGAAGTTTATGTGGTTGTGGATTGTGATGGTAACCTAGGGTGGTTATGCTCGCTTTCATAGGTAACAATAAGCATGGATGGATCTTCCAAGCACCGCTCCACATGCTTCCTGGCTGGACAACCTCTAATGCTGCTACATTTGTAGTATCCCCTACAGAAGTTCAAAAAAGGTTTCAAAGTCATAATGTTCCTTTCAAATTCAACTCGAAATTCACATTTCTTTTAACACAATTATCCAATATGCTTGAAAGTGCACCTAAATGCTAAATAATAACCAAACTCTATCATGGGAGACAAGTTTCCACGCTTGACCTTGACACTTATCTTCAAAATCAACAGAAACACACCAATCAATTCAGTAAAGACGGAGCAAGCACCTAAAATTCATTCAAATGGGGCCACGATGACATCCAACCTTATCATAATTCATTGGCAACAACTTGCACAAAAGTAATAGAATAACTGCTCACACAGTCATAAATGTACCAACCATAGAGGGTCTTCAAACACATTATATTACATTTTGAGGGTGCAAGAAGATAGAGAAGGCAAAATAAAAGGTTCCTCATCTACCTACTCGAAGACTTCCCTTTAAAAACACCATTTCTTTTTCAATTAACATATTACCACACTGAATTATACTGTTTCAAATTCAATGTTCATATACTCACATCAAGCCACAAAACAGTTACGAGTAGAACTTCAAATTCTATCCTTAAATTTAAATCATCATACAACAGAACTATAGAGATTGCAAATTTATCTCATATCAAAGAGCATAAATTGAATATACCTAGGGTGAGGAGAACCCTTGATTGGCTTCTGCCCATACTTCCTCCACGAATAATCATCAGGAGGGATATCAGCAAGCTTGTTGCTGATGGCAGGTACCTTGATTGACCTTTTCACCCTATGCTTCCTGCCAATAAGCAACCAATTAAGCAAAAACAAGAAGAAAAAGTTGCAAGCTACAAATAAAATGAAAATGAATATAAATAAGCCAACCTCTTCTTTGAGCAGTGGCATCTACCACTGCTTCCACATGTCACACTCCCATCTTCCCCCCTTCCAGAACACTTCCTCTTGTGATGTTGTGAACTCTGATCGGAAGAACGCAGTGCCCTGATCAAATGGAAGCCACTTCCATCCAAATTATCCACACTACCATCCATACTCAAAGAAGAAATGAAAGACCTGTTGGATGACATTGTAGGCGTGCTGCTAGGGCTATCAAAATTCAGGTTAACTCCACTATTGGTTTTTCTAAACATCATTTCAGCTTGAAGCTTCATTTGATGCTGATGTTGCCGCTGCTGCTGAAGTTGTAACCTCTGTTGTTGCTGCTGGAGGAAATGATATTGTGCTGAAGCCGTAGCTGAAGGTGTTTGCTGAGCAAATTGTAGAGGGTGTTTCCCATTTGAGATCAACTCCAAAGATGGGTTCCCCAATGATAATGAACTTTTAGAGAGTGATCCCATTTCTTGAACTGGGTTATCATGAAAACTAGATTGGAGAAATTGTAGATTCTCGGATGGAATTTCAGTTCTATGGTAAGGATTTTCTAAGAAGATGGATTGGTTAACAGAGGCTGGTAACTTCTTGAGCTTCCTTACTCTTGCATGACCTAACCCAGTGTTAAGAAGAGAAACAACTTTCTTCAACCTAAAAACAGCTTCTCCAGTTTCTACCATTAAATTCCTATTTTGAACTTGATCTTGAGGCTGAGTCAACGAACTTAAAACTCTGTGGCAGCTCTCAACAGCTGACTTGTTAGCTTCTTCAACCTCCTCCATGTTAACCCCCCCACCTAAAAAAAAAAAAATACCTAAACCCCCAAAACCAAAATAACCAAACCAAAACAAACCATAAAAACACCAAAGATCACAACTTTTTATGGTAAAAAAACTATCAAATTTCCATTTCCAGATCACAATTTGATGATTCAAACTTCCCAAATACTTAAGCTTCGAAATTACAAGAGCCCAGAAGCTAAGATTCAGCTGAGTCTGTGAATATCAATTTGAAAAAGAAAAAAAAAACCTTCAAACACGAAAATATTTCAACATAGAAATCTACAAACACTTAAAATAAAGATTCAAAAAGAACATCAGACCTTTGTTGGATTTGGTGCTGTCAAACCCTAAAGGTTTCTTCATCTCCTCCCATGGCCATTTTTTTCAAGACTGAAAGGTGTGAAAAAGAAGACTTTGCTTCTCTTCAAAATAAAATGCACACACCTCCATGAATGAGAACACAAATCTCCCATTTTTTATTATTTATTTTATCATTATATTACACAAAATTTCAACTGACAAAAGAAAAATTGAAACATCCGTCATTGTCACAGATTTGAGTGCGGGCCCCACATCAAAGACCTCGGTTCCTTTTTCTTCTCACGTTTCTGGTTTCTCTTATGCTGCAACTCCCTTGGCCTGGTTAAAATAGCCGTTGGCTTGGACTTTAATTACTTGCCTTGTATGCTTATGTGACCAGTTATTAATTATGATGATCACTTTACTTTTGTGTTAAAAGATAGATAGATGCTTGAAGGAGTTTTCATTTTCAGTATATTTATTGCCCTTTCCTTTACTATGTAAATTATGTTCTTGCTTTTTGTATTTTGTATCATTTGCATTTTTCACTTTTTCAAACGGTTTCAGAATTTTCTAAACCAAATGAAGTATACTTTGTCATTCTTATATCAGTGTTTTCATTTTGAATATGATCAATTTATAACTCGAATATAAAATATTTGTAATTATTAATTTTTTTGTGTGCAAAAATATCTATGTTGTATAACTTGAATAGACAGATAATAATTTTAAAATATGATGACTTTAACTCTTTTTTTTTTTAGATAAATAATAATTTTCCATTTTTTAGCCAAACATAATAACCTTTAAATTCTAATGCAAATCTAATTCAAGAAAAGTGAAAAAAAAAATTGCAAGTTAAAGTTCTTAATCATTAAGATAGACTTTTTGAAATTTGATTGGATTAGTATCAAAGGCTAACGAAACAGAAGCAGAAAAAACAAAACACAAAAACAATTCGCAAAAGCCGAAGTCTTTAACTAAAGTCTAAACCCCAAGGCCAAGGGGTTTAGGTTTGAGCAAACTGCCAACGAAGCTACAAATACTTTGACTGTTTCCTTTGTTTTAACTTTCCTTTTGCGTATTTTCTTCTCTCTCTATCTATATTTGAGGGGGAAATATATCACTTCATCCATATAACAATCTAATCAATTATTATTATGTGTGTTAAAATATTAAAAAATAATTAAACAAATGGATTTTAAATCTTACATATCATTTATTAATTGGTTGGTGATAACACGTCACTTATACTTCTATTGCTACTCATATATGAGACCCATAAAAAATATTAATATAAAATAATAAAAATATTAATTACATGATATCATAAATTAATAAATATATAATATCAATAGTTATATTATTAAATTAAATTAAATTATCAAATGTGACTATTTTGTATCTTAAAAGTTTTCTAATTGAGAATGCCACGTGTGAAATTGAGTGTTCCTGAAGTCTGACACGTACACTAAGGTCCTTGCTATCTTGCGCCAGGGGAGCACTATTAGGTCGGTGATTGACAGGGAGTTGGCCCACCTAGGTCCCAATGCCGTTGACTTTTTGTGCTATTCTTAATTATGTTCTGTAGTAAGTCAATGGTGGAGGAGTAACTAGTACTTCGCCTTACCTAAAAAACAAATGTAGGCATATATCAAACAATACCCCTTATGTTTCCTTTAATATGAAAAAACGTATTTTTATATATTTGCAGTATAAATAGCCACTGTTCTGTGTTAATAATACAATTTTTACTCTTTACTTTCTCACTCCATTGGGAATTACGTGGTCGCCTGACATTAAAAAATAACATTGTACACTTAAAAAAATAATTTTTTAGATTTAAATATTAATTTTAGGACAAATTTTAAGATTACAATCAATTAATTTTTATATACTGTGTTGATGGTAAAAATCAGTATATGAAATCAAGCAGTGTAAACCAGTTGCAGAGGTGGAATTTCCCATTTGGCCGATGTTTAGAAAGTATTGGCCATTCCTCGGCCCAACAGGAGTCCGGACGCGATCTCCCAGATTAGGCCGACCATAAATATGTGATTTGATGCAGTTTCCATAAGCCGACCACATCAGGTCGTCCGCTCGGTTCGGGCCTGCTCCGACCCCCTTTGAGTAGGTTGGAGGGCTCGGGCATTTCAGGACAGGACGAAAATAGTTCGATGAATTCGGTGGATTATTTGGCCGACCACTTAGCAACCGACAGAAGTCTCGAGATTGTGATTTTCCTTTATACGTGTCATCCCGGAAACACCCACCAAGCTGTCATCATCAATAATTGCGTGTGGCAGTAGAAAATCAGATTGATGTGACAGGGTGTCAGAGGGAATGCTTACTTTCGGCAAGAGCAGGCCTAGGGCAGGGAACTCATTAAATAAGTCAAGTATCACGTGGAAGATTCTGCAAAATGGGAACATCAACCGCCTTATTTTACCGCCTCAATCTTAGTATATAAGGGGGTAGCCTTGTAGGAAGGGAGATGATTTTTTCTTCTTTATTTGTGGAAATGAGAGTAATTTGTAAACACTTCATACACATAAACAGCTCGGTTTTCACACTGACCGACCACAAAACAAGTTGGCCGAGCACATTCCAGTAATAAAACGCCATCTGTTTTGTGCCCGTGGATGTAGGTTGGATTTAATCTGCCGAACCACGTTAACTCCTTGTGTCAATCTGCGTGTTCTTCCACCTTCCGCTAAGTTTGCTTTTGGTTCCCCCGTAACCAAACAAATTCACTGTTGAAGGAAGGTCATCTCGGGAACAATATTCCATTATTGTCCCTGAGACGAAAACCAGCCGTCAACAGTTGGCGCCGTCTGTGGGGACCCGAACAAAAAGTAACTCACACGGTAGGACGATGGTAGAAGGTGAAAGCCGTGGTTGGCACATGTAGTTCAACAGCAGAACGTATGGAAGGGGAAAAGAATGGGAAGAAACAAACCGGAACTGGGGGAAGAAAGGGTTCGTGTGGATAAAGTCTTTTCTTGTTGAGTTGTGGAATGAAATGTAAAAGTATTGGCCAACGGACACCCATCCGGGGTGAGTTGTCGAATGAAATGTAACGATGAGGATGGGTTACATCCGTTGGCGACGGCTGACCAGGCTCCTCAGTAGGAAAGAACTACACTTCCCAAACTACCAATCACCAGCCTCGCAAGTTACTTGTGCAAGAGGATTGATCAGGGAGCTAGTCAGCCAAAGGCGATGGAGGACGTCTGTCGGTCCAGTTCTCAATTGGTGCGGTGGTCTTCCCCGAATGAGAGGAAATGAGGCGAAAAGTATTCGGGAAAACCACGCAAAGCAAAGACTGACGGCCTCGCCCGGAAGC
This sequence comes from Zanthoxylum bungeanum, assembly GCA_019454045.1. Classification (NCBI taxonomy): domain Eukaryota; kingdom Viridiplantae; phylum Streptophyta; class Magnoliopsida; order Sapindales; family Rutaceae; genus Zanthoxylum; species Zanthoxylum bungeanum. The sequence goes on from SKCR01032906.1 coordinate 68,966, forward strand.
ACAGGGTTGATCAGGAGGCACCAGGCACCGGGGAAATACATTACCCAAGGAGCACCGACGGAGCGCCCGGTTCGGCAGACCCTGTGATCCAGCTCGGAATCCTTGGAGTCAAGATCGAAGGATTCCAACGAAGCGTCTGATGCATGAGCCAACTCGAGTGTGAAGTTTACAAATACGGCATACGCATCGGGAGTCTTCAGAGCTCGGATCAGAAGACGCGGTTGGACCGCAAAACAGGAAGCAAAAGAAAGCAAATGTAAAAGCCTCTCTTAAAATATCCCGCAAAGAGTTGTAAGAAGGGCAGTAGGTCCTCTGGATATGAATGAAACTTTCCTTTTTTTTAAGGAACTTGTTTATCTTGCTTGTTTGTTAATTAAACGTGAAAGTTATTTTCAATATTTTTTGGACATTCTCGATGAAAAGAAACGATTTGAGGCCAGAAGGGCAACAAACCCGTGGCATGCCAAACACTGGTATCATTATCAAACCCCCGGGTGGAAGTGCGCCGATTTGGCTCCTTTCATTTTAGGAAGGTTCAGATCGCCTCAATGGATGAAATGCATGAGGGAGCGCTGAACCCCTCGTGGCAGTATCAGACTCCCGAGGCCGGAGCGTAACTACCCTATGACTTGCATCTGTATACCATCGGCTCGGGGCTGGATTCGTTCCGTCGAGGCTTCATGGTGTTCTGGCTAGGGTCTGGATTCGTTCCGCTGAGGCCTCTGTGTGCCATCGACTCGGGATTGGATTCGTTCCGCCGAGGCTTCATGGTGTTCTGGCTCGGGGCTGGATTCGTTCCGCCGAGGCCTCTGTGTGCCATCGGCTCGAGGCTGGATTCGTTCCGTCGAGGCCTCTGTGTGCCATCGGCTCGGGGCTGGATTCGTTCCGCCGAGGCTTCATGGTGTTCTGGCTCGGGGCTGGATTCGTTCCGCCGAGGCCTCTTTGTGCCATCGGCTCAGGGCTGGATTCGTTCCGCCGAGGCTTCATGGTGTTCTGGCTCGGGGCTGGATTCGTTCCACCGAGGCTTATGTGTGCCATCGGCTCGGGGATGGATTCGTTCCACCGAGGCTTCATGGTGTTCTGGCTCGGGGCTGGATTCGTTCCACCGAGGCCTCTGTGTGCCATCGGATCGGGGCTGGATTCATTCCGCCGAGGCTTCATGGTGTTCTGGCTCGGGGCTGGATTCGTTCCGCCGAGGCTTCGTGGTGTTCCGGCTCGAGGCTGGATTCGTTCCGCAAATGCCTTTGAGAAATTTGAAATTATGTTTTGGAGACCTCGGACAGGACGCTGCCATGAGGCATCCAAGTTGTTATTCACACTTGTGAAATTTTTTCGTTTGGGGAATGCGCTAAGCCACCCCCACCTTTTACTCGCTTTACTTTGTCCTAAATTTTGTTTCATTTTTTGTTTTTCGCTGGTCTGGCAAAGGGACGTCCGCGCCAGGGTTAGCAGAGCCTCGAAGGTTGATTTACTTCCCTTTTATGTAAGTCTTGGTTAGTATTCGACTCGGGGCTGGATTCGTTCCGCCGATGCCTATGAGTGCCATTAGCTCGGGGCTGGATTCGTCCCACTGAGACTTCATGGTTTTTCTCAGCTCGGGTTTGGGGTGAATCCCACCGAGTCTGATTCTTTGAACTGGGGATATAACATTCCCCCAGATCCAAGTGTTTTCTTTCAGCTCGGGTTTTGGGTGAATCCCACCGAGTCTGATTCTTTGAATATGAGATATATCATTCCGCCAGCCAAATATTTCTCTCAGCATGGAGTCAGGTTTACGCCCCACCAAATGGATCGTCATCAGCTCGAGAACAAAACATTCGTCTCATGGCTGGGTTCAAAGGTGGTCGGACTCAAGAGTTTCTCCTCACATCCAGATTCAGAAGAGCAAGTCAGAAAAAGAAATCATACGGAGTATACCAGAAAGAGCGGACAGAGATAAGCAAGGGAAAGAAGGTTGCAGATATTTCGAAAAACATAAACATGAACCTCAAGCAACAGACTCCTCAAGAACTGAAAACATGGGTACGGTAAACGTGGGTTCGGAATATTGAAACTCACTCTGAAGGAGGAGCAGATAGGGTAACAGCTTTGCCCTCCAAAAAGCTCCCCTCAGCAGAACTGGAGTCAGTAGCAGGATTCTCGATAGATGGATACTTGGGAATGGCAAGATGAGACCTGATTAAAGTACACACAAAAAAAAATTTTGCTTTATGGATCTAGAAGCGACCACCAGCAGTACGACTGCACAACATACTTGGAATAGTTCTCGGCATCAACTCACAAACTCGTTGATACCAAGAACTAGGGGATAAATATTGATGGTAAAAATTAGTATATGAAATCAAACAGTGCAAACCAGTTGCAGAGGTGGAATTTCCCCTTGGGCCGATGTTTAGAAAGTATTGGCCACTCCTCGGCCCAGCAGGAGTCCAGACGCGATCTCCCAGATTAGGCCGACCATAAATATGTGATTTGATGTAGTTTCCATAAGCCGACCACATCAGGTCGTCAGCTCGGTTAGGGCCTGCTCCGACCCCCTTTGAGTAGGTCGGAGGGCTATGGCATTTCAAGATAGGACGAAAATAGTTCGATGAATTCAGCGGATTATTTGGCCGACCACTTAGCAACCGATAGAAGCCTCGATATTGTGATTTTCCTTTATACGTGTCATCTCCCGGAAACACCCACCAGGCTGTCATCATCAATAATTGCGTGTGGCAGTAGAAAATCAGATTTATGTGACGGGATGTCAGAGGGCAGGCTTACTTTCGGCAAGAGCAGGCCTAGGGCAGAGAACTCATTAAATAAGTCAAGTGTCACGTGGAAGATTATGCAAAATGGGAACAACAACCGCCTTATTTTACCGCCTCATTCTTAGTATATAAGGGGGTAGCCTTGTAGGAATGGAGATGATTTTTTCTTCTTTATTTGTGGAAATGAGAGTAATTTGTAAACACTTCAGACACATAAACAGCTCAGTTTTCACACTGACCGACCACAAAACAAGTCGGCTGAGTACATTCCAGTAATAAAATGCCATCCGTTTTGTGCCCGTGGACGTAGGTTGGATTTAATCCGCCGAACCACGTTAACTCCATGTGTCAATCTGCGTGTTCTTCCACCTTTTGCTAAGTTTGCTTTTGGTTCCCCCGTAACCAAACAACCAGCCGTCAACATACTGTTTTTAGACCCGTTTCTACTCACTCACATGATGTAATGGCAATATTATTTAATTGGAGAAGGGAAAAAAACAAATGGAAAGTTGGGACATGTAAGGGATAATATTACAGCTTCTTATTTGTCTATCCTTAATGAGCATGTGATATAACTAGCATTAACCAAACTTATATTGTCTTTATCCTAAAGTAAACAAACCTAGAGCAATTAAGGATTATAAACGCATAAGTTTGTGCAATGTGATTTATAGACTAAGAGCTAAAGTAATTTCGAATAGATTAAGGATGCTGGTGGACAATTTGATTTCGAAGAACCAAAGTGCTTTTGTTCATGATCGTCTTATCACGGATAATATCATTGTAGGCTACGAATGTCATCACAAGTTTAGAAGTCGAAAGGTGAGTAATAAGGGTTTAATGGCATTAAGTTGGATATAAGTGGGGGATATGATAGAATTGAATGGTGTTTTATGGACAAAGTAATGGAGATGATGAGTTTTTTCGAAAAAATGGAGGGAATTGGTGCTCAGTGTATCTCATCAGCAAATCTTTGCATTTTGATTAATAGATAGGCCACAAGAGTTATCCAACCCCAAAGTGATTCCATAATATAGATTTTCATGATAATATTCCTTAACATTCCTTAAAAATGTCTAAGACAATGGTGCCTTCTCTCATCTTATCTTTTTATCCTATGTGTGGAAGCTTTCTCGGGTATTCTCAACATAGCCATGAAGGAAAAATAACTATTTGGGTTGTGGTTCGCGAAGGTGATGAATGGTAAATCTATCACTATTTCCACTCATTTAACTTAATATTTTGTATAGTTTTTTGAGTTTTGTGAATATTTTGATGTGTTTTGTGTTATTTTGTAGATAAATAAAGTTTCAGGACATTCTGGAGGTGATTTGGAGCAAAACAGTAAAAATTGGAAAAATGGGCATTTTGGTAATTTGGGCGCGTCGCGACGCGCAAGCCTTTGGCGTTGCGACGCCTAACGTGCACCAAGTCATGCTAATGTGCACCGGGTCAACGGTCAGAATTTGAGAAGTTTGACTTTGCTAACGTGCGTCGTGCGCCGTGCCACGTGTCACCATTACAGCTGACATGCTAACGTGCACCGTGCCACGTGTCATCATCCTACGGTGCCGACAATCACCTTTGCCACGTGTGGCACGTGTCAGTCCACGTCAGCGTCCACATCATTAGTTGACCAAGTCAACATGCCACCTCACCGCCACGTCATCATCAGCCAATCACGAAGTGCCACGTGTCGCAATCCTATGGTGCCGACAATCGCCATCGCCACGTCAGCGCCACGTCAGCATAATAATTGAGTTGTTAGCCGCCTCGCCATGTGTCGCCTTATCTTCTTATCCGAATTGCCACGTGTCAAGCCCTTAGCAAGCCACGCCAAAAGAATTTGGCGTCGCGACGCTGGATGCCTACCGGGGTCTATAAATTGAGCTCGAGATTTCAGTTTCAGTTGTACCATTCTCTCTCATTTGTTTGATGTAAATAAGGAGTCTCTCTCTAGTTTTTTTTTTAATTTAAGTTTTGTAATTAAATTTTAATTACTTTTTGTAATAATAGTAATTTACTTTCTTTATTTTTACAGTTTTTACTATTCATCATGATGAGGTAACTTCTCCAGCTAGGGTGAAAGGTAATTCTTTTACTATTGCTATTTAGATTAATCTCCCTTAAAATAATATATTCACTATTTAAAATTTGACTTAAAAAGGATACCGCCATATTGGTCGGTTGGTAATTCATTTTAATCTGGTTTAAACCTGACTAATCAAGGATACCGCCATATTGGTCGGTTGGTAATTCATTTTAATCTGGTTTAAACCTGACTAATCTGGTTTAATTTTGGTTCCGCCTTTATGGCTGGTTTATTTTGGTTCCGCCTTTATGGCTGGATTATGGACAAATATTACCGCCTTAATGGTTGGTTGGACTTAATTTGACTTAATCAGGTTACCGCCTATATGGCTGGTTGGTAATATTATCACAAGTTTATATATTATTTTATGGGAGATATCTAACATAGTAAATAGTAAAAGTAATTCTTTTTACCTTAGCATTTCATTTTATTTTATTTTACTTTTCAATTTCTACTTTACCACATTTTTACTTTCGGCATTTTTACTTTATGTCTTTTTTTTACTAGCCCTAGTTATGTGTTGTAACTAAATTAGTTATCTAGGGTTGTGATGAATTCCAATATCACCGGTTTATAAGGGGTTAGATTATAGTTTGGGTAATATAAAGATTTTTTATTGAGTCTTAATCTTAATGCTTTTTATTAACTGGCCACTAATAAAATTGACTATGTAAACTTAGAATGAACTAGATATAGGGATTTTAAGTTTAAGATCTTAGACTCAATAGCCCACGATTTTCCTTGAGGATAGATAACCCTTTAATAGATTTCCTTACAGGATAGGAATATACCTGTCGGGCGGGGGTAGCCTTAATTGGAACTTAATCTTAATGAATTCATGTAATTTGGTTGACATAGACATATGGTTCAATTGGGTTATACTGGATATTTGTAGTTGACCATCAGAAGAGGCTTTTACATAATTTAGTGTTCCAGGTTAATAAATCAATATTTTACCAAATTATAAGATAACCACTTCATCTTTAAATAATATTGGAAGAAATCACAACCCTAGATAGTTTTTAATATTGAATTTTCTTAAAACCTACTTTCGATAATTTTATTTACGCAAAATTTAGAATCGTCACCATTTCAAATCAATCAATCAACCTGTTAGATACTAGTAATAATTTGACCTCATAAAATTAATAGCTTTGGTATTAAGTCCTCGTTGATTGATTGATTTGAAATGGTGACGATTCTAAATTTAAAAGCAAGTAAATAAAATTATCGAAAATAGGTTTTAAGAAAATTCAATATTAAAAACTATCTAGGATTGTGATTTCTTCCAATATTATTTAAAGATGAAGTGGTTATCTTATAGTTGGGTAAAATATTAATTTATTAACCTGGAACACTAAATTATGTAAAAGCCTCTTTCGATGGTCAACTACAAATATCCAGTATAACCCAATTGAATCATATGTCTATGTCAACCAAATTACATGAATTCATTAAGATTAAGTTCCAATTAAGGCTACCCCCGCCCAACAGGTATATTCCTATCCTGTAAGGAAATCTATTAAAGGGTTAGAATGAGTTAACAATTTCACATCTTCTTTTCGCTGACGATAGTCTTATTTTTGCTCCAGCCAAGGTAACTGAATGTATAGTTCTAAAATGATCGTTTAACAGTTATGCAGCACATCATGATAAATTTTCAACTATGAGAAATCATCTTTGTTCCGCAACCGAAACACAGACAGCAGAACCTGTGAAGATATTAAAGGCATTTTCAATCTCTCTATGGTATCTCCTCACGAAAAGTACTTGGATTTACCTTCCATGATAGGAAGAAATAAAAATAGACAGTTCAATGGGCTGAAAGTGAGGATTTTTTGTAAGATGAAATCGTAGCAGAAAAGACAGTTTTCCAGTGGAGATAGAGAGGTGATGATCAAGGTTGTGGTTCAAGCAATTCCCTCATACACCATTAGCATTTTTAATATCCCTAACAGTTTGTGCATGGATATTGAAAAGAAGATAACAAGTTTCTGGTGGGGCTCAATAGAGGAGGAAAAAAAGATTCATCGAGCAAGATGGCACAAAATCAGTCAATCCAAGAGAGATGGTGGAATGAAATTCAAATGTATGAAATATTTTAATCAAGCGTGGATAGCCAAGCAAGCTTGGAGAATTACCCAAACCTCTGAAGCACTTGTTGTTGGGGCAGTTGTGGAACCCCTAGGATCAGATCAGTGCCTCGGGCAGCGAAAATGGGTCTAACCCATGGAAATCAAGTGTGGGTGCAATTTTAAATCACTTAATGAAATATTATATTCCATTACGAGTGTATAGGAAAAATCGGGATTGAATCGGAGTCTGGAAGCTTAAGAACGAGCAAAAACAAAAACAGCACGCCTCAAGCGCGTGACAAGTGTGCATTACACGCGCTACAGTGCGCGATAGAAAAAACAGCGCGTGTCAAGTGCTCGGAACTTAGGTCGCTCAGTGATCGGCGTGATCACACACGTATAACGCAAGCGCACGTATCGTTCAATTAGTATAAAATGTATCGATCCCACGAGGACTTAGTACCTAAGCTATTAATTTATGAAGCCAAATGTTTACAAGTATCTAATAGATTGGTTGTTTGATTGGATGGTGATTTTAAACTAAAACAAGTAAATAAAATAGTGTGAGAGTGAATTAAAGGTAAAATCAATATTATTAAATTATCTAGGGTTGTGAATCCTTCCAACATCTTTTTAAAGATGAAGTGGTTATCTCATGTTTGTGGAATATATTGGTTTACAAACCTGGAACACGAAATTATGCAAAAGCCTCTGGCGATGGTCAGATGAAAATATCCAGTGTAACCCAATTAATCATATGTCTATGTTAACCAAGTTACATGAATTCATTAAGATTAAGTTCCAATTGTGGTTACCCCCGCCCGACAGGTATATGTCTATCCTAGAAGGAAATCTATTAAGGGTTATATATCCTTAAGGAAGATCATGGGCTATTAAGTCTAAGGCTGAAACCTAAAATCGTTCGTCAAATTTATTAAGTTGAATCACACATCAATCTTATTAAATGACCAGTTAACAAGAAACATTAAACTTAAGACTTAAATAAATAAACCTTTATATTACCCAAGACAATGAGATAACCCCTTATAAACTGGTGATATTGAAATTCATCACACTCCTAGATAATATGTTTAGTTACAAAACATACTTAGGATTACTACTACACACTTAAATAAACAAAACATCATAAAAATAACTATTGAGATAAAAAAAGTAAAATACAATAATGAAAGAAAATGCTGGAGTTAGAGGATCCACTTTTAATATTTCAAAATTAGAATCTCCCTTATTATCAATGTTTAACCGATTAATTTATTATATTTAAACAGACCATAAAGCGAAATTTCATTTGTCTCAATTAATCCATCGACCATATAGGCGTAACAAGGTTATTACCTAACTGACCATAAGGCGGAAACCTACGTTTGGAATGTAAAACCGATTATATAGGCAGTAAATAAGGTTTGTCACCTAAACCGGCCATATAGGCGGTTACTAATTAATCCAAATTTTTATTAAAATAAGGGAGATTACTCTAATTTATATATTAAAAGTCTCAAGTTTTCACCCCAGCGGAATGAGATTACCTGCTCATGCTGTAAATGAAAACACACAAAATTTTATTAATTATTATAAAAAGAAAATACAAGAAAACTTAAATAAATATATAAGACACTTCCTTAGGTTTTCATGGAGAAATTCCTCCAAACAAAGCATGAAAAATTTACAAAGTTTAGCTTGGTATTTATAAGCAAATCTAAAGGCTTCCACCAATTTCTCCACCAATTGCTTCACCAAACATGGCACCAAACATGACACCAAATCCTCCACCAACATGTTGCAGTTTGACAATTTTCATTTTTTATTTTTTTTTTTATTTTGAAAATGACTTTAAAATTACACATAACACACTTACGGATGTTTTATCAATTTTGGTCATGGAAAATTCCGATTCGAAATTATTATGAACTTCAAATGTAGATCTTTGAGTCTTATTTAATCTGGAACTTGAATCAACACTTAATCCGATATCGGAGTCGGAGTAAAAAGTTAATGGCCAAATTACAATTACGATAATTGCGCAAATTTGGAATTTTCCAAATTTTGTACTTCAACTTAGTAGAACGCCATTTTCAAGTTTCCAATCTCCAAAATCAAATATCAAGTCCAGTTTTTGCCCTTATTTTGTTCCACATTTCATTCTGATTGATTCTATTAAGTCTCTCGATTTTATTTTATCTGCAAAATAAACTAAATACAAAACATCAAAACATTCATAAAACTAAGAAATTATACAAAATATTAGGTTCAAAGAGTGGAAATAGTGATATTTTTACCACTTATTCACACACATCACACCCAAACTAACAGTTCTACCTAGCCGCTTACACATTGGATCAACAAAATACATAAACACTCTTTAAAAGAAAATTAAACTAAGTCGTCACTTTCGTAGGATCACAGTTGCATTTAGCATATGCAACAAACCCTTAAACCCCTATGTGTCCCTAGTGGATGAGTTGTAGTCTCGTGAGGGCTTACAGTGACGATACCCACAACGTCAAACTAATGCACACAAAAGCAAAAAAGAAAACAAAAGAGAATAACAAGTTAGTGCTAAACAAGTGAAACTTCTTATCCAAGTTAATAATTATTTTCTTTCATTCTAAATTACTAAATAAGTGAACTCTCCGATTATTTTTACCATTCTCCATATAACAACACTAACAAAGTATTAATGAAATCATGTGCCCAAATTCATAAGTGTAGTTGAAAAGAGAGTAATATTTTTGTCCTAAAGTTATATCAGAATTCACATTTTTTTTAGCAATGGATTTTTTTAACAATGAAATTTTTTTTATTTTTTTTAATAACAATATCTCTTCCATCCATGTAGCGAGCGTTGGGCCAGTGACTCCCAAACCAGTTGGCTTTAGGGCACTAGGTGTTAAGACACACTTACAGACTTAATTACTCGGATTTCAGATAAATATATATTTTTTTATAACATCTTCAATTCATGTAGCGAGCTTTAGGTCAGTGACTCCAAATCCAGTTGGTTTTATGGCACTAGGTGTTAAAACACCCCTACAGACTTAATTATTCGGATCTCAGACGTTTTTTTTAATTCCATCGCTTTTTTAGATGCTTCATCAAATTAAACTAGAGCACCGAATATTACAAACTTTTCAATTTCAACTCATGTCTGTATGTTACCATGCATGTTGATAATATCAGTCAACTGAGCATATGAAGATCCATTTTAGTTAGTTTTATAGAGAATTCACAAATTAAATAATTCAAAAGGAAATAAATAAAAATTAACTTGTTACGATATAGGTTGAGATACGTCTCAGGAGTGTAAATTCCTTACATAGCTATCTCACACCAATTTTACCTGATTAGTCAAGTTAAAAACATAAAATATTTTTCATTTTTTTAAATTTTAATTTTATTTTTTTTTAAATTTTTGACTAAAAATCAAATAAAAACAACACAACAATAAATATTTACAAGATACTAGTTAAATATTCTCATCCCCCCAAACCTAATTGGGATATTATCTCAAGTCTAAAAAGTAGAAGAAAATTTTAGAAAACAGTATCTGGTTAGCTGAAATTCTACATCTAAAAAGAAAATTAAAGATTAAGATCCAGATCTATCCGACGCTTCTTACTACGATCATTATCAGACTAATTAATCTTGGAAAAGATATGGTCAATTCGTGATTCAAAGGCTAAAAGTTGGTCAATTAAATCATTGGTAGTTCTGGCAGTGAAGATGATATCTTTTACAGGCTTCGACACGAACCCATTTCTCTGTGAATCATCAAGAAACACACAAAGAAAATCATAAAATCCATCAGCATTAAACAATCTAATCGGTTTCTGGTGTATGTTCAAGTTTGCCCAAGATAGTATTGTACAAATTTCCTCCATCGTACCCAAGCCACCTAGCAAAGAAATAAAAGCATCAGCACGATTAATCATTTCCACCAGTCGTTCAGACATACCTGGCATGATTAGTTCGTCTCCGTTTGACGGTCCTATAAGATTTGCTTCCGCCAAAGGTTTTGGGATGATTTTCAAGACTTGACTGCCTCTTTCTTGTACAGCCGTTGAAACTAAGTGCATATTCCTTTCAACTGTGACTCGACCCAATTCTTGTGCTGCTTCAACGAACTCTGGCTTATAACCAACACTAATACCGCAAAACACACATATATTTTTACAACTCGTCTTCTTGAAGTGACTTCCATTTTTTTTTTATATATATTTCCTTCTCAAACCTGAATGCCTTCAAGTTGCAATGATGAATTGAATTTATAACCACCTGAAAAAAGGGTGAGTAATAATAGCACTAACCAATACCTGTCAAATGACAATTATTAGCTAAATAGTATAATATATCGTGAAAGTCAAAAGTCTGGATCCTGTCGGAGAAAAAAAGAAAATAACAAAACAAATCACATTATTAGTTAAGACAAAGAGATAATAATATTTACAAGAAGTAACATCCTGAATGACGTCTATACGTTAGGGACAGCTGCCTGATAAGTGCATGAAAATGTACTTGAAACATCACTTATTCGGGTTTATTGTTAAGTATTTAGTTATATATTTTATATTTTATTATATAATATTTATCATGATATTAATTTAGAAAGTATTTATTATATTAAATTAATTTAATAATTTATCTCTTTATTATTTGTAGGAATTGAAAAGGAAAAAGAATCGAGGAGCTGCAACACAAATTTGAGAAATTAATCAAACAATAGGAAAGTACCGTGGGCCCAACAATTGAAATATGGTTTTCTATAATGCATGTGATAAAAAAGAGGCGTGAAGAGACTTGGGGAGAGATAGAGCCGAAATAAAGAAGTAAACGTGGGCCCAAGATAGGTTTCAAAATTGTTTACTATATAAAGAACATGCAAAGTTGACAAAAGCTCCGAGCTGCGCAAGAATTAAAAATAAGATATTCAGAGGCTGCTGCGTGAATAAGCAAGCAGTGCGCAAGGAAAAAAAAAAAAAAAAGGAGAGAGCTGCTGCCGAGAGAATTGGAAGCAGTGAAGCCGAGAGGCAGAGCAGAGAAGAAATCAGAGTACAGAAGTCGGATGTGGAGCCGTGATAATTCAGAACGATATGTCTCTCAAATTCCAGGCTATTTATATTTTTTTTATGGGGAACTAATCTCCTAGGCAAAACTAGGATGAACTCTTGTTTTTAATTTCTATTATGTATGTTATTGATTCTTGTATGAACTTAATCCGTTTAATATAATTGATGCTTATTGTTCTTTATTATTTTACGATTATTTAGCCCAGAGATTGCGTTTGTCAAATCCCATATAGATCCAATCATGCTTCTTCTATGTGTGATTTGCAACCCAATTGTGACTAGTAAAAGTTGTTTTGCGTGTTGGTCTTCTGCTGCAGTATTTCCTGAGGGTATATTGTCGACGTTAGATAACTCATAACTATGACTTTTGTGTGCTGTTAACATAGAGAAAATAATCATTAATTACCTTAAAATTTAACATGCGTAGAATTGAATATTTTCCAGTTGTTGGTTTGGGATGTGAAACCCTCAACTGAGTAATAACGAGAATTAATAGCTAAATATATGAATTTGATGCAAGGGGGATTCCCGACGCTTTCCTGTTTATCTCTGCTGATCATTTATTATCTTATCATTATTTTATTTGTCTTTACTTTAATTACCAATTCTATCGTTTTATTTATTTAAGTTACTGTTAACGTTTTTGTTTGAGTAAATTAGTTCCTGTAACATTCTCTCTGAGGAATCGACACCCCAGCTATACTGCGATAACCACAAGTTATTTTTGGGCGTAATCAAAATTTGGCGCCGTTACCGGGGAGACGGTTTACAACTTAAAGGAGCAGGTTTGCTTCAACAGTGAAGCGGTAACTTCGTTCCTTATCTTTTTTTTTATTATTCTATTTATTTTAATTTTTAGTTTTAGTTTAGATTTTTATTTTTATTTTCAGTTTATTCTTCTCTTTTTTTATTTATTTAGTTTAATAATTTTATTTTTGTTTCTTGTTTTACTTGAGTTTAAACTGCATGTCTAGACGTAGGGATAAATTTGGTAGATTTTTTAGGGTTGAAGAAGAAGACTCAGACTTTGACCACATAATTGAAAATCTTTTTGCCACACCATCCGCGTCTAACGCACATAATATGAGTGAATACGAGAGACCACCCATGAGGACTCTTGAAGAGTACCTCCACCCAACTCGCACAACTATACCCTTGTGCATCATGTTTCCCCTTAATGCACCACATATAGACTTTAGGCCTGAATGATACAAGATCTTCCTTTTCACGGTTTAGAGAGCGATAATCCTACGTGCACATTAGGGAGTTTGAATAAGTTGTAGCAACCTTCCATGACCGGTTTTGAGACCATTGATACAATTAGACTTAAGTTCTCCCCATTTGCCCTTAAGGATAGAGCTAAGAGCTTATTGTACTCTTTAAGACCTAGGTCAATAGGATCGTGGGGCGAGATGACTCAGGAATTCTTTAATAAATACTTCCCCGCACATAAGAAGAATGCCTTGAAAAGACAAATCTCCTTCTCCCAGAGAGACAGTGATACCCTTTATCAAACGTGGGAGCGGTATAAGGAGTTTTTAGCTAGTTTCCCTCACCATGGATATGAGAGTTGGCGTTTAGTAAGTTATTTCTATGATGGACTGACCCCTAGGGAGTGCCAATTCGTTGAGACAATGTGCAATGGTGAGTTCATCCGAAAGGACCATGATGAGGCATTCGAGTATTTAGATGACCTAGCTAAAAAATCTCATACTTGGACTGGACCCAATGCCTTAGATAACACTAATAGGACACACACTTCTTCTAGCAGGAGCATACATCACTTTAGGGAAGATGATAGTCTTAGGGCACAAGTTGAGCTATTGACCAAACAGATAGAAGCCTTAAAAGCCAGAGATAGCAAGACTATGCAATCAGTAGCCCAACTAGAATCCCAAGAGTGTCTGGTATATGGTGAGATGAGAGGGACATATGAAGAACAATGTCATGCATTAGGGACGTACCAAAAGCCTTACACACCTTACTCAGACACCTATAATCCTAGTTGGAGGAACCATCCCAACCTTAGTTGGAAGCAAGAGTCTCATCAGCCGAGTCAAACACCACCACCTAGAGGTTATAGTGCTCCTCAGTATCACACACCTACCGTTCCTAGGAATTCTTTAGAGGATACAGTGCAAGCATTCGTGGAAGCCCTGTCCGGTATATGGTGAGATGAGAGGGACATATGAAGAACAATGTCATGCATTAGGGATGTACCAAAAGCCTTACACACCTTACTTAGACACCTATAATCCTAGTTGGAGGAACCATCCCAACCTTAGTTGGAAGCAAGAGTCTCATCAGCCGAGTCAAACACCACCACCTAAAGGTTATAGTGCTCCTCAGTATCACACACCTACCGTTCCTAGGAATTCTTTAGAGGATAAAATGCAAGCATTCGTGGAAGCCCATAAGGTGATTGTGGAAGCCCATAATAAAACAAATCAAAGGTTTGAGTCATTGATAGGTTAGGTAGCGGAAGATAATATGGAGATTAAAAGTCAGATCTCTAAGTTAACTAATGTATTGAGTGTGCACGAACAAGGAAAATTCCCATCTCATACTAAACCAAATCCACAAGGCCAACACATTGTTGGACAATTATAACCCATAGCGTCACTATTTGTAAAAGACATTGTGATTTTTGTACAAATTAACTATGTGACAATGAAAATTGCTATTTTATCATTTTTTGTAATTAGATTACTTGAATATATAAATGATAAAAGTTCTTATGATTAGTTCCGGATTAATATGATATGAGACGATATCAATCCACAAAGGTTTAATCATTAAATATCCCTAGTCGTAGTATTATCGAGACTGGACATCGATAATGCGGAATAGACTAGTATTGCACTTGTGCGCGTTGTGGGAGCATAACGACATAGTTTCTCATATATTTAAGTATTGGATACTTATGCAAGTGTAATAAGAGGATGTGTTTACCGATGGTACGGGAACAGCTTCGCTCTGGATAGACCCCGCGAAATCCCATTGGTAGTATGACTATGTATCTATGGGAATCCGTATCAGGGTAGGTGTATTTGGTCTTAACCTGAGACTTGCATCGCTAGTACTTGCGACAATCAATACGCTTTGGTTTTGGTCGCCCGGGACTTTAACAGGTTCTGTGTACGCCTCTTCTGGGTTTATTGAGAATCGTAGTGTATTCGGTGTGATGTCAAGACGGAAGTATCACTTCAGTCATATGGAGATGATGATCACGCAGGGATACATAACTGGTTCTCTATTATGTTGCAACTATCGGGATAATATGACAATGTCATGATTATCCGATTATAGAGACTAGTTGTTTGTGATCCGTTACCGGTGCGTAATCACACGCGTATAACGCAAGCGCACGTATCGTTCAAGTAGTATAAAAAGTATCGATCCCACGAGGACTTAATACCTAATCTATTAATTTTATGAGGTCAAATGATTACTAATATCTAACAGGTTGATTGATTGATTTGAAATGGTGATGATTTTAAATTTAAAAAACAAGTAATTAAAATTGCTCGAAAGTAGGTTTAATAAAATTCAATATTAAGAAACTATCTAGGGTTGTGAATCTTTCTAATATCTTTTAAAAGATGAAGTGGTTATTTCGTGTTTGTACAATATATCGGTTTACTAACCTGGAACACGTAATTATGCGAAAACCTCTGTCCCAGGTCAAACGCAAATACCCAGTATAACCCAATTGAAACATATGTATATGTCAACCAAATTACCTGGATTCATTAAGATTAAGTTCCAATTAAGGTTACCCCCGCCCGACAGGTATATGTCTATCATGTAAGGAAATCTATTAAAGGGTTATCTATCCTTAAGGAAGATCGTGGGCTACTAAGTCTAAGGCTGAAACCTAAAATTCCTTTGTTAAGTTTATTTAGATTTACCAGATCAATCTTATTAGTGGCCAGTTAACAAGAAGCATTTAGCTTAAGATTTAATAAGTAAACTTATAAATTACCCAAACTATAAAATAACCCATTATAAACCAATGATATTAGAAGTCATCACAACCCCAGATAACTAACTTAGTTATGACACATAACTAAGGCTAGTAAAAACTTAAAAGTAAAAGACATAAAGTAAAAATGCTGAAAAGTAAATGAAGAAAATTACAATAAAAGAAAATGCTAGGGCTAGATGATCTACTTTTATCACTATTATTTTAGATATCTCCCTTAATATAATATATTAACTTGTGTGATATTACCAACCATCCATATATGCGGTAACCTAATTAAGTCAAATTAAGTCCATAAACCAGCCATATAGGCGGAAATTACCAACCGACCAACCAGACGGTATCCATGCTTAGTCAGATTAAAACCAGTTTATAATTGATTATCAACCGGCCAATATAGCGGTATCCTTGTTAAGTCAAATTTTAAATAATGAATATTTATAATTAAGGGAGATTAATCTAAATATAAGTAATAAAAGTTTTACCTTTCACCCTAGCAGTGGGAAGTTACCTCATCATGTTGAATAGTAAAAACTGAAAAAGTAAAGAAAGTAAATTATTATTACAGAACGTAATTAAAATTAATTACAAAACTGAAATTAAAAGAAACTAGATATAAAACTCCCTATTTACATCAGAGAATTCAGAGAGGAAGGTACATCTAAAACTAAAACCTCGAGCTGAATTTATAAGCCTCGGTAAGGTGTGCGGGTCGTGACGTGCGCTTCGCGCCACGTGTCACGCTCTGGTTGGCTGCTTTAGATTCTTATCCGATGACATGGCGATGTGGATAATTGACTCAATAATTATGCTGACATGGCGATGACGTGGCAATACGTGGCGAAAATGATTGTCGGCACCGTATGATTGTGACACGTGGCACGTTATGATTGGCTGATGATGACGTGGCGCTGACATGGCGAGTTGACTCGGTCTACTGCTGATATGGACGATGACGTGGCTGACACATGGAGTGACACGTGGCGACATATGGCGATGGCGATTTTCGACACCGTAGGATGATGACACGTGGCACGACGCACGTTAGCAGATTGGCTGTGATGTTGACACGTGGCACGACGCATATTAGCAAGTCAAACTTTTCAGATTCTGAAACGTGTCCCACGGCGCACGTTAGCAGCTCATGGAGCATGTTAGGCGTCGCGACGTGCAAAATTACCAAATTGCCCTTTGTTTGTTTTTCACTGTTTTGGCCCCAAATCACCTCCAGAGAGTCCTGAAAATTTATTTATCTACAAAATAACACAAAACACATCAAAATATTCACAAAACTCAAGAAACTATACAAAATATTAAGTTAAATGAGTAGGAAATAGTGATATAATTACCACTCATCAATCCGATATATGCTTCGTACGGGGCATACACTATTTCTGCCCCAGGTCTTGCATGTGACATTTGATACTGGATCACAATACGCAATACTACGTATACTACGCCTGACAAAGATTATATATTCCTTAAAGAATATTTCTGGAGAATTGGGTAGGTACGGTGCTTTGCTAGAAGCCAACCATGTCTTGTAAATCGGTAAGAACGTGGTACCGAGTACACACGTGTTCGGATAGTCCGACGACCAGATTTACTGCCAACATATCCAAGGATCTCATGAGTCACTTCCCGAAGATGAAACGATGACGTTTGACTCGAACATAATTAATCTGGAATTAATTAGAAGAGATAGAAAATTAATCTAGAATTAATTACGACGAGAATTTATCTGAGATAAAATTCAATTAATAGAGAGAGAACGATTAATTCGGAATTAATCGATAAAATTAAATATTCGATATATTAAATGAAATTAGATTTCATATCGGAATTAAAATTGGATTTTAATTCGGGCGAACGAATTAATTTAGAATTAATCCGTAAGCGACTTTAATATTTAATTAATGTCACAACGGAAAATTCATTAATTCAGGATTAACGAACCTGAGCCCGAGCGAAGTTGCGCATTGAGATTTTTCGACGTAAATTTGGAATTTACAAGTGGTGGGACCCACTTGACTTACATCACACTTGTGACTAGTGATGGAAGTTGTTGTTGGAAGAGTGTAAAACTTGCTTTACTTGTTTCTCACTCAAGACAATCTCAACACACTTTGAAATTGTTTATTCATTTTTGTTGAATGACTAATACCAAATCTTGGATTTGGTATATCATGATTTGAATTTTGCAAATCAAAAACACACAACACAAAATTTGAAAAACATCATCTCTCCCATTCTCTCCCAAAACCGTGATCTCTCCCTCTTGGTTTGGAAATTTTGTTTCAAAATTTCTTAAGTGCTAGCACATAAAGGAGTCTTCTAAGGTGTTAGGGAAACTTTTCCCATTGAGTTTGGAATTCAAGAATCAAGCTTGGAGCTCAACATACAAATCAAAAGAGGAGCTTGGAGCACTTCCAAAGGAGCAAAATTTTTGTTCTCAACACATCCACACAACCGAGCATTGTAAGTATTTTCCGCTATATTACTTTGCGTATTCACACATCTTTTATGCTTATTTGAGCTTGGAATTATTCTTAGAGAACCCAAAATGGTATCAGAGCCAATTTAGGCATGAAATGAACTTAGGGTTAATATACTTTAATTTGGGATTTTTTTGATTTGAGCATGATTTTTTCAAATTGATAGTTTGGTTGAGCTTGGATGATGTTAAATTAGATTTGTGCATCTTAGGAATTGAGAAAATGAATTGGATAAATTTTCCCCTAATTCCATATGCTTGGCCGAATATGAGGACCCTTTGTAGCTCATGGTGATTTTGATTTAGGCCATTGGATGTGTTTAAAATGCATGGATATATTGATTTGTGATTTAATTGGTTTGAAATCAAAATTGATGAAAAAATGCCATATTGCCGTGAGCCTTGGAAGCTTGTTGGAGTGTTATTTTGCTTCAATAATGTTGGACATGTATTGAAAATGATTAAGCATGATTAATTAATTAAATTGGTGTTTTGGAAATATTAATTTAACTAATTAATTATGACTATACACTTGAATTAAATAAATTGTGATATTTGGAATATTGGAATTTAATTAATTAGGCTTTAATTTGGAATTGGGCTAAAATGTTATATTTGGGCCTTATGGGCTTGGTTGGGCCATGTTGGTTTAGGACAATTGGATTGGATCCAAATTGGGCCTAAAACCATGCCATTAAGTCCAAATATAATAAATGGGCCTTTTAAATTTAATTGGGCCTAATGGGCCAAAATTAATTTTATGGCAAATATGGTGATTCTTTAATTGGGCCTTGGCATTTGGGTTTGACCCATATTGGCTAAAGCCCATGCCGTAAGAAATTAATTGAAAGCCCATTGGACTTTAATTAAATTGACATTGAATGTTAATTGGGCTTTGAGACCCATTAAGATTAGATTTAGAATCTAAGTCGTAAAGGCACATTAAAAATGTAATTATTTAATTTGGAATTAAATAAGAATTAGTATTGAATACAAATTAAATCAGATTAAAATTTTAGTTCGATATAATTAAAGAATACGCACTTTGAGTACTTATTCTTAAAACGAGTTAGACTCGCCACAAATCAAATCGTTGTTTGAACATTGGATGATAACTTAATTCAAAGATTAATTAATTGGATTAGATTGATTGAATAACATGCTTTATGTGAATACATGAATGTATTGTATGAATAATGTATATCAAATGGATATTAGATGGGTGAGGGCAATTTTGGAAATTGTTGTAATAAATTTAGAATTTATTAAATTGGACCTGCGTGTCCAGCCTTTATCTCTTGACTCTTTGTAATTCTCTTCTCACCAATTCCCCTCAATGCAATTAGGTTTATTTATTGTATTATGTAATTAGGTAGAAGTTAGAATAGTGCTAGCCGGGGAGAGGAAATGAAATGATTTGTTCTAGGGGCAATTTGTGAGATATCCATCCGCATATCATTATTATTTTATTTATCCCGCCTTATTATGCTTTTAGAATGCATGCTTAAGGGTGTATGATGAGACCTAATCAAAGATAATAAATTAATTGCCAATTTACGCGAAAATTCCTCAATCAAATATTAAGCGTTTTCCTTTCATTGAATGGTTCTTTCTCAAGATCCAAGATTGACATTGGTTTGTTGGCCAAAGTCAAGATCAATGTCCATCGCGGATGTGTTTGAACCATGAAAGCTTTGTTCCATATCGCATGTCTTGGGTAAGTTGTGATTTCTTGGCCAAAGTCAAGGTCACTTCTTATTCATCGACATGGATTACGAAGCTTTCCGAAGTCAATGGGTCCCGCTTAATTGGAATCATTAAGCTTGTTGAGCCAAAGCCAAGGCTTAGTTGATTCAGAGGAAAAGATTAGGAAAATATATTGGATATATTGGCATATATATTGTATATATGTTTCAGACTTGGAGGTCCATCTACCGGATCTAGGAATTGGATGAGATCCAATTGATCTTAGAGATCTACCTAGTTAAATATCATACAGCTTGTTGGCCAAAGTCAAGGTTGTGTTGTTATTTAACGGGATCCTAGACCACTAGGAAACTAGGTTTCCCGAGTACTCAACAGAGGGTTAGAGGCTCACCGAAAATAGTAGGAGGCTAGTATTGAATTTGCAATTTCGTTCAAATACTTGCCAATACGCGCTTTCAAATTATTTAATCATTTTATGTATTTATTAGTTGGACTAATATTTTATTATTTTCTCGTAACAGTTGGACTGTACCAAAAAATCGTTAATTGAATAGTTAGACTATTGCATTTAAGATGGCTGGAAAGATCGGGGTTAGAGACATTATCATGGGCGAAAATGTCTTTAATGGTGCGAACTTTCCTGACTGGGATATGAACCTCATGATTGTCCTGGGGTTGAGAGAATGCTCTATACGATAGAGAGACCTCTCGGGCCTAAGCCCAAAATGAGCAGCCGCTTGAGCTTGACCTTTGGAATACTCATAGCGATGACAACTCAACTGCTCAATCCGTAATGCTCGCTGCAATGACCCCTCAATTTCATCGCCAGAATAAGGGATTGGATCCCTATACTATGATGGAAAAATTGAAGGACCTTCATCGATCTAACCTTAGATCGCAAATGTATGAATTGCAGAAGAAGCTCTTTCGCTCTCAAATGTCAGAGGGTACATCTGTCGAGCACCATGTGTCGCAGATGATTGCTGACATCGAACAACTGGGTCAGCTAGGCATAACCTTTGAGGCTGAGACTTCTATATATTTGATCTTGCAGTCTCTTATTGACACCTGGAGCGGGTTCATCATGAACTACAATATGATGAACCAATACCATACTCTTGGAGAGTTGATGGAAATGCTGCGTGAAGCAGAAAAAGAGCTATTGAAGGGTAAAAAACGCGAGGCGCACTTCGCTTCAACATCTTAGTCTCTAAGGCTTGGCCGATGGCTACTGGAGGTGTAAAGAAGAAGAAGAAGAAGGGCAAGGCCAAATCGTCAAAGTCTTCTGGGAAGGAAAATGACAAATCCCAAGATGTATGCCTGCAGTGTGGCAAACAGGGTCACTAGAAGCGTGACTGCCGTGAGTACAAGGCGCACATGAAGGAAATCAAAGCGGGCAAGGCACCGGCTTCATGTATGTTTGTTATAGAAATAAACATGTCTACTTCTAGTATTAAAAATTGGATTTTTGATTATGGTTGTGGTACTCATTTATGTACTGATGTGCATGATCTGCAGATTAGCAGGAGACTAGCCTCATGAGAGATTGACCTCCGAGTTGGAAATGGGACTAGAGTCACCGTTTTGGCCGTTGGGACTTATATTTTGGAACTGCCCTCGGGGCATGTACTAAACTTATCATACTGTTATTATGTACCTAGTTTGACTAGGAATATTATTTATGTATCTTGTTTAGCCTAATATGGGTATACTTTTGTATTTAGAAACACTGGGTGTTTTATGTATAAAAATGATATTGAGATATGCAGTGCTGATGTGTATAATGGTATTTATATTTTGAATATAAATCAATCTCAAACATATAATGTAACAAACAAAAGGCTTAAACTAAGTAACAAAGATGAAACTTATATGCCGCATTGTCGTCTGGGACACATTAACAAGACTCGCATATCCACCCTTTCAAAGAGTGGGTACTTGGACGGATTTGATCCAAATTCATATGACGTATGCGAAACTTTTTTATTAGGCAAAATGCCTAAAACACCTTTTAGCGGTAAAGGTGCACGTGCCACCAAACTGTTAGCCCTCGTTCATAGTGACGTATGTGGGCCCATGTCTAGCCAGGCTAGAGGTGGATATGAATACTTCGTAACCTTTACGGATGATGCATCGCGTTATGGTTATGTGTATCTTATGAGAAACAAGTAGGAAACCTTTGAGAAATTCAAAGAGTTTCAACACGAAGTAGAAAAACAGACCGATAAAAGTATTAAAACATTACGGTCGGACCGTGGTGGAGAATACTTAAGTAATGAGTTTCTTGATTACTTGAAAGAGTATGGTATTATTTCACAGTGGACTCCTCCTGGAACACCGCAATTAAACGGTGTGTCTGAATGGAGAAACCAAACTTTGTTGGACATGGTAAGGTCGATGATGAGTCGCACTGAGCTACCTATTTCTTTATGGGGATATGCATTGAACAGTGCAATACTTATTTTGAATAAGGTTCTGTCAAAGTCTGTTCAACAGACTCCGTATGAAATATGGACATGAAAGAAACCGGATTTCTCATTCCTAAAGATTTGGGGTTGCTGGGCATAAGTTAAATATTTGGATGGTACCAAACCTGAACCCAAATCGAATAAGTGTCTATTTGTAGGTTATCCTAGGGAAACCAAAGGATATTACTTCTACAACCCACAAGAGAACAAAGTATTTGTTGCTCTACATGCGGTTTTCCTTGAGAAGGAATTCCTAAATGCAGTGGTTAGTGGGAGGAAAGTAGAACTGGATGAAAATCAGAGTGATACTATTCCTGGCACTGATTCCTTAACGGAACATGAACAGTTCATCAGGGAAGAGACTGTACCACAATCTTCGAATACAAAAGAACCGCGTAGGTCGGAGAGAGTCAGAAAAAAACCTGAGAGGTATGGGTTGCTGATCTCACCTCATGTGGATATTAATCTTATTGAGGAAGACGAACCAGCTACGTATGAGGAAACGATACAAGGTATCGACTCTGGTTTATGGCAAGATGCCATGAAATCTGAAATGGATTCCAAGTACACCAACCAAGTTTGGACACTGGTTGATGCACCAGAAGGTGTAAAGCCTATTGGTTGCAAATGGGTCTTTAAGAGGAAGACCGACATGGATGGAAACATACAAACGTACAAAGCTAGGCTTGTAGCGGAAGGGTATCATCAACGACATGGTGTTGATTACGATGAAACTTTTTCACCTGTTGCCATGATTAAATCCATTCGGATAATGCTTGCTATTGCTGCATATTTCGACTACGAGATATGACAGATGGACGTAAAAATCATTTTCCTTAACGGAAACCTTTTGGAGGATGTTTATATGCAACAGCTGATGAGTGGTAATTATATCACTATTTCCCACTCATTTGACCTAATATTTTGTATATTTTCTTGAGTTTTGTGAATATTTTGATGTGTTTTGAGCTATTTTGTAGATAAATAAAGTTTCAGGACATTCTGGAGGTGATTTGGAGCCAAAACAGTGAAAATTGGACAAAAAGTGCATTTTCGTAATTTGGCGCGTCGCGACGCCTAACGTGCGCTGCAAGTTTGCTAACGTGCGCCGATGACACATGTCAAAATATGAGAAATTGGACTTGCTAACATGCGATGTGCCACGTGTCATCATCAGAATAGATCTTGCTAAAATGCGCCAGGACACGTGTCA
Source organism: Zanthoxylum bungeanum (assembly GCA_019454045.1). NCBI lineage: Eukaryota > Viridiplantae > Streptophyta > Magnoliopsida > Sapindales > Rutaceae > Zanthoxylum > Zanthoxylum bungeanum. The sequence continues at coordinate 92,837 of SKCR01032906.1, forward strand.
TCATCACATGTTGCCGACAATACGCGTGCCACATGTCAGCTTCTCATTCAACCGCATCAGCGGTGCCATGTGTCAGCCACGTGTCATCCACGTGGCCACCACATGTCGTCCACGTCAGCATCCAACCGAGTCACCGTGCCACATGCCGCCACGTCATCAACAGCCAATCAACACCCGCCACGTGTCAGCATCTCAGTGGACCGATATACCGTGTGCCACGTGTCGAAATTCCATTGGGCTGACTGATTACGCATGCCATGTCAGTAGTCAAATAGTCAAAACGCGTGCCACGTCAGCAAGACAACACCTCACACGTATTTGACCGAGTCAACGCGTCCCCGCGTCGCGACGCAAGAAGGAATTTGGCGTCGCGACGCGTGGCCGATCAGATGCCTATAAATCTAGCTTCTGCGCCTCATTTGGTGTGCTTTCCTTGGGATTTTTTCCCCTGTTTTTAAGGATTGCATCTATTTTTGTAATAATTAATTTATGTATTTTTATTTTTAATTTTAATTTCAGTATTTTATTTTTTATTTTCTTTATGTTTTGTAGTTAAATTTCCGCTGTGGTAAAAGGTGAAACATTTAATATAATTATCTAGGTAAATCTCACTTAATTATAATATAAATTATAATTTAACCGGATTAATTAATATCAGACTTTATTACCGCCTTTATATGTCGGTCTAAATATAAATTACTTTACCGCCTATATGGCTGGTGTTATGTGACAGATAATTACCGCCTATATGGCTGGTGTAATTGGAATAAATGGATTACCGCCTATATGGCTGACTTTAAATGTTTAACATTATTAATTCCTGAGAAAGCAGAACAGAAAATAATTTATATATTATAATAAGTGAGGTTCCTAGATAAGAAATATTAAGTGTGGATCCTCTAACCCCAACATTTTATTTTTATTCTAGGGAAGTGATGAAACACAATATCCACACACTTAATAATTGATTTTCTTTTTATGGGAAATTCTTTAGTTTGTTTATTGAGTCTTAAGCTTAATGGCCATTAATAAGATTGATTTGGTAAATTTAAAATGAACTTGACGAAGAGATTTTAGGTTTCAGCCTTAGATTCAATAGCCCACGATCTTTCTTGAGGATAGATAACTCTTTAATAGATTTCCTTACAGGATAGACATATACCTGTCGGGCGGGGGTAGCCATAATTGGAACTTAATCTTAATGAATCCAGATAATTTGGTTGACATAGACATATGGTTCAATTGGGTTATATTGGGTATTTGCATCTGACCATCGACAGAGGCTTTTGCATATCTTCGTGTGTTCCAGGTTAGCAAACTAATTTATTACACATATATAAGAAAATCAATTCATCTTTATAATAATATTGTGTGGAGTCACAACCCTAGATCTTTGAGTCTTTTGTTATTTTCCTTAGTATTTTATTTTGTGTCTTTAAGTATTTTATTTATCAAATCCACATTCAACCAACAAAAGCAATCATTCTCTTCTCCCTATAATTATATACTGTAAATAAATAGTATCAATAATTAATAACAACAGTAGGAATTAAGTCCTCGTGGGATCAATATTTTTATACTACTTGAACGATACGTGCGCTTGCGTTATACGCGTGTGATTACGCCGGTCAAGTTTTTGGCGCCGTTGCCGGGGACTTATTTTTCTTGAGTTATTAATTTTGAAGCTATCTAATTTACTTGTATTTAATTTTCTTTATTTTTATTTGTAATTTTTATTTCTTTCTTTTTATTTTCAGGTGGTTGAAAAAATGGAACATTATTGGGAGATTGAGAGATCACGAGCTTTACTAGAAGATACACCCAAAATCTGGGAGCAACAGTCCGGTTTTCTGAGGCCTGTTGTCCAACCCAACAAATATCATTGGATGTCAGAATCAAGCAATACTACATTTGCTCATCAGAACGAAATGGGGAGATGTGTGATATGTGATGGTAACCACCCGAGCGATCAATGTATATACCTTTCAGAGTGGTAGAATTATTGGAATCATTCAAGGTACGAAGAACCATCATACTTTCCATCTTATCCACCATCCATCTACGATTTTCATCAAGAACCAGAACCATCAGAGGAAGATCAGATGGTTGACATGCTCAAAGATTGGTTCAAGAAACAAGATGAAAAGTTAGATACAATGCTTGAATCAGTCCAAAATCAATTCGAAAGTATTCAGAGACAATCAGCATCCATTCAGAGACTGACAGAACAAACGAGACAATTAACAGAAAATCAGAGCTACATACCTCAAGGAGCATTTTCGGATGACACTGATGAAGCCTTCGAGTACCAAGCATTTCACGATGACACCTTAACAGAGGAAGATGTTGAGTAGTATCAAGAACCAGAGGTATCAGTTCAGGAGCCCAAACCAACAGAATCTCGATTTGATTTTTATTATTCTGACTCTGACGAGGATGAAGAAGATGAACCATTTGTACCAACTGCACCAACAAATGAGGATGGAATTCTGTATCCTCAAAATGAAGATCTTGGAGCATCCATTGCACAAATGTTTGAAGAAGATCTACCTGAGCCAGTCATATAAGAGGATGAAGACCTAAAATCTGACATCTCTTTACATCCTCAGGTTGACACTTATGGAGCATGCATTTCACAGATGACAGATGAAGAACTGAACAAGGAAATCCTAAAATACATCTGTGAAGAAAATGTGGATCAAGAAACAAAGCAAATGGAAGAGCAAATGTCAGACCTTATTGAGGATCCAATGCATTCAGGCGAAACATCACTGTTTTGGGGAGTACTGATCAAAGATATCACCCAGAAGCTTGACAAAATGAAACTTCCATTTCAAGTCAAGCACCATACGAGACCTCCTAATTTTCTTTCTTCTTTTTAGGAACCATTGGAACAACAAAGATAAAAAAGGCGGCACAAGCACTGAATGAGAGAAAATTCTTTTTGCCCCTTTACCGTTGGAAGAGACCCTTCAAAAGCAACGCACACGGGATTGTCTTTAATCGGACATCCAAAACGACGCTGAAACCTCTTTGACAAATAGATTTCAGTCACGTCTGGATGAAGACGAAAAATTTAGCGCTAGTAGGGAGGCAACCCATGCACTTTGTTGTAATTTCTATTTTTATATTTTGTGTATACATGTTGTAGAGTTTTTAATTTTGTGTGTTATTTTTGTAGGGAAAAGCACAGAAGGAGCATTTTAAGACAGAAGGAATGGTGTTTGGCAATCACAAAGAAGAGAGCTAATTCATTTGTCATGGCTGAGTAAAGAATGAATTCTTGAGACGCATCCTTAGGAATTTATACTAAGCTAGTGGCGTATTGCGTACACAATTCCGTTGCCTTAATAATTGCTTTGATTTGCTTTTCTATTTTTATTTCCTTTATTTTTGCCGACAAGATCTAAAATTTTTAAACTTTTCACGATTTATTTTAACGTTCATCTAATAATTGTCATTTGGCAGGTACTAGTGCTACTATTACTCAGCCATTTTCAGGTTCTATAAATTCAATTGTACATTTCTCTCTTCGACACATCCAGATATATATCCAAATAAGAGAGAGAAAATGGAAGCAACTTCACAGCAGCGAGTCAAGCGAATTTGTGTTTTCTGTGGATCCAACTCTAGTAATAAACCAAAGTTCATTGAGGCTGCAAAGGAATTGGGGAAAGTCATAGCAGAACGAAATATGCACCTAGTATATGGTGGTGGCAATCTTGGATTGATGGGAAGCATTTCAAAAGCCGTTCAGGAGGGTGGCAGTCGCGTTTTGGGAATCATTCCAAAAACTTTGGCAGACGAACATATAATCGGAAAAACAAATGGAGATGAATGTATTATCTCGGGGATGTCTGAACAACTCCTTGAAATTATTAATACTGCTGATGCGTTTATTGCTTTACCAGGTGGGCTCGGAACGTTTGAAGAGATATTCACAGTCGCATCATGGGCGCACTTGAACATTCATCGGAAGCCCATTGGATTACTTAACATTGAACATTTTTTCGATTATCTATTTGTATTTCTTGCGGAAGCCAAAAGACATGAGTTCGTCACAAAATTAGTACATGATATTTTCCTGACTGCAACAAAGGCCGAAGAATTAATTGACCAAATCCTAGCCTTTGAACCAAAAATCGACCCCATTCTTTCCAAGTTGAGCTGGTTAGATAATGATCGTGGTAAGAAGCGTAAATTGGACATATATCTTAATCGGTAATTTTTTCCTGTAGAATTTCAGCTAACCAGGTATTATCTTCCAAACTCTTCATCTACTGTTTAAGACATTGATGACAATGTCTCATTTAGGTTTGGGGGAGAGAATTAGTTGATTAGTATCTTGTTTTTTTAGTTTGTGTGTTGTTTTTATTTTTAGTCCTAAATTTTTTCGAAAAATACAAAAAAAATTGAAATTTTTTCAAAAATTACAAAAATATTTTGTGTTTTTATGTTTTTAATCTTGATTAATCGGGTAAAAATTGGTAAGAGATAGATGTGTAAGGAGTTCCCACTCCTGATACGTATTTCAACCCATTTTCGAAACAAGTTAATTTTTGTTTATTTCTTTTTGAATTATTTAATTTGTAAATTCTCCATAAAATTGACTAAAATGGATCTTCATATGCTCAGTTGGCAGGTATTAACAACATGCATGGTAACATACAGACATGAGTTGTAATTGAAAAGTTTGTAATATTCAATGCTCTAGTTTAATTGGAGGAAGCATCTCAAAAAACATTGGAGTAAAAAAAAAACATCCGAGATCCGAGTTATTAAGTCTGTAAGGGTGTTTTAACACATAGTGCCCTAAAGCCAACAGGTTTGGGAGTCACTGGCCCAAAGCTCGCTATATGGATCAAGGATGCTGCAAATATATATATATATATATATATAGATATATATATATCTGAAGTCTGAGTAATTAAGTCCGTAGGGGTGTCTTAACACCTGGTGCCCTAAAGCCAACTGGTTTGGGAGCCACCGACCCAACACTCGCTACATAGACGGAAGGTATTGTAATAAAATCAAAAATCAAAGAAAAAATCAGAAAAATCAGAAACATTATTCCATTGCTGCACAAAAGGTGTGAATTCTGATAAAACTTTAGGACAAAAATATTACTCTCTTATCAACTACACTTGTGACTGTTGTGGGCAAAAATGAGTTGTTTAATATTTTGTTGGTTGTGTATGGAGAATGGTAAAAATAATCAGAGAATTTACTTATTCGTAATATAGAAAGAAAGAAAACATCTAGTAACTTAGAGTAGAAGTTTCACATGATTAGTCATTAACTTCTTTATTCTCTTTTCTCTTGTCTTTTTGCTTTTGTGTGCATTAGTTTTACTACCTTTTTACTTTTGTAAAATGTTTGTGGGTATCATTGCTGTAAACCCTCACGAGACTACAACTCGTCCACTAGGGACACCTAGGGGTTTAAAGGCTTGTTGCATACGCTAAATGCAACAGTGATCCCTACGAAGTGGCTTAGTTAAATCTTTTAAGGTTGTTTAAGTATTTTATTTTATGTTTTGCTCGAGGACTAGCAAAATGTTACGTCTGGGGGGTGTGATGAGTGATAATTATATCACTATTTCCCACTCATTTGACCTAATATTTTGTATAGTTTCTTGAGTTTGTGAATATTTTGATGTGTTTTGTGATATTTTGTAGATAAATAAAGTTTCAGGACATTCTGGAGGTGATTTGGAGCCAAAACAGTGAAAATTAGACAAAAAGGGCATTTTGGTAATTTGGCGCGTCGCGACGCGCTTCCCGCGCCGTAACGCCTAATATGCGCCACAATTTTGCTAACGTGCGTCGGGGACACGTGTCAAAATATGAGAAATTGGACTTGCTAACAAGCGCCGTGCCACTTGCCATAATCAGAACAGATCTTGCTAAAATGCACCGGGACACGTGTCATCATCACATGCTGCCGATAATACACGTGCCACGTGTCATCTACATGGCCGCCACATGTCGTTCACGTCAGCATCCAACCGAGTCACCGTGCCACATATCACCACGTCATCAACAACCAATCAACGCCCGCCATGTGTCAGCATCTCAGTGGACCGATCATACCGTGTGCCACGTGTCGAAATTCCATTGGGCCGACTAATTACGTGTGCCACGTCAGCAGTCAAATAGTCAAAATGCGTGCCACGTCAGCAAGACAACACCTCACATGTATTTGACCGAGTCAACGCGTGCCCGCGTCGCGACGCAAGAAGGAATTTGGCGTCGCGACGCGTGGCCGATCAGATGCCTATAAATTGAAGCTTTCTGCACCTCATTTGGTGTGCTTTCCTTGGGATTTTTTCCCTGTTTTTAAGGATTGCATCAATTTTTTTTAATAATTAATTTATATATTTTTATTTTTAATTTTAATTTCAGTATTTTATTTTTTTTATTTTCTTTATGTTTTGTAGTTAAATTTCCGCTGGGGTAAAAGGTGAAACATTTAATATAATTATCTAGGTAAATCTCACTTAATTATAATTTATAAATTATAATTTAACCGGATTAATTAATGTCAGACTTTATTATCGCCTTTATGGTCGATCTAAATATAAATTACTTTACCGCATATATGGCTCGTTTTTATGTGACAGATAATTACCGCCTATATGGCTGGTGTAATTGGACTAAATGGATTACCGCCTATATGGCTGGTTTTAAATGTTTAACATTATTAATTCCTAAGAAAGCCGAACAGAAAATAATTTATATATTATAATAAGTGAGATTCCTAGATAAGAAATATTAAATGTGGATCCTCTAACCCCAACATTTTATTTTTATTCTAGGGAAGTGATGAAACACAATATCCACACACTTAATAATTGATTTTCTTTTTATGGGAAATTCTTTAGTTTGTTTATTGAGTCTTAAGCTTAATGGCCATTAATAAGATTGATTTGGTAAATTTAAAATGAACTTGACGAAGAGATTTTAGGTTTCAGCCTTAGATTCAATAGCCCACGATCTTCTTGAGGATAGATAACTCTTTAATAGATTTCCTTACAGGATAGACATATATCTGTCAGGTGGGAGTAGCCATAATTGGAACTTAATCTTAATGAATCCAGGTAATTTGGTTGACATAGACATATGGTTCAATTGGGTTATAGTGAGTATTTGCATCTGACCATCGATAGAGGCTTTTGCATATCTTCGTGTTCCAGGTTAGCAAACTAATTTATTACACATATATAAGAAAATCAATTTATCTTTATAATAATATTTTGTGGAGTCACAACCCTAGATCTTTGAGTCTTTTGTTATTTTCCTTAGTATTTTATTTTGTTTCCTTAAGTATTTTATTTATCAAATCCACATTCAACCAACAAAAGCAATTATTCTCTTCTCCCTATAATTAGATACCTATAAATAAATAGTATCAATAATTAATAACAACAGTAGAAATTAAGTCCTCGTGGGATCGATATTTTTATACTACTTGAACGATACGTGCGCTTGTGTTATACACGTGTGATTACGCACCGGTCAACAGCCTGACGGTTTTGTCGTACCAAAAAATACATACAAGGTTTGCAAGTTAAATCGATCCATTTATGGATTGATGAAAGCATCGCGTTCTTGGAACCAACGTTTTGATGAGATCATAAAAGAATATGATTTCATTCAAAATGAGGATGATCCTTGTGTATATAAGAAGGTTAGTGGGAGCGCACTGACATTCATTGTCCTTTACGTTGATGATGTATTGCTTATTGGCAATGACATTCCCATGCTACAATCGGTGAAAGCTTGGTTTTCATTAAAATTCTCCATGAAGGATCTGAGAGAAACAGCCTTTATTCTAGGAATAAAGAACTACCGGGATAGATCTACAAAGCTGCTTGGACTCTCCCAGAGCACGTACATTGACAAAGTGTTGAAGAGATTCAACATGGAACAGTCTAAGAGGGGACTGTTGCCAGTGTCACATGGTGTCACTCTATCTAAGGACATGTGTCCTAAAACTCAAGATGAGAGAGACAACATGAGTCGGATCTCATTCGCTTCGGCAGTCGGATCGATCATGTATGCCATGATATGTACGCGACCTGATGTCTCCTATGCTTTGAGCATGTGTAGTCGCTATCAAGCCGATCCAGGTGATGGTCACTGGGTTATGGTTAAGAACATCCTTAAGTATCTTAGACGAACTAGGGATGCGTTCTTAATCTATGGAGATGGAGAACTTGAGGTAACTGGGTTTACCTACGCAAGTTTCCAAACCGATAAAGTGTTGGGTTTCTATTAGGTCCCAAGGATCAATTTAAGTAATGAAACACATGTGCGAATACTCAAAGAAGTTGCGGAATACTTACAATGATCGGTTTAGCGATGCGTTGAACAAAAAAAAAATCTTAGTTCCTCCTTAGAAGCTCACGGCAGTGGGCTGCTCTTTGTGTTCTCCAAATTCGGTCATCCCTCTATTGGTGATTCCATGCTCATGAAATTAGTTCCCTATCACCTTTGGATGACTTCTTTGTGTGCTAGCACTCTTGATTTTGCAACAAAATCATGAAGAAAGTTGAACCCTAGGCTCACGGTTTCTTGAGAGGAAAAAGGCTTCATGGCCGATTGTGGGAGAAGAGAAGAGAGAGAGAGAAAGTCAAGTGTTGTCTATTTGGTTTTCCAAAAAACCTAATAATAATATCCATCTAATTTTTGGTATTTGTTTTTCCAAAAAACAAAAGCAAAAAGGGAGGGAAATTTGGCATTAAATGCCTACAACAACTTACATCACTCATGAATAGTGACTGGTTGTCAATCACTCAAAGTGACAAGACATCCATCACTTGATTGGCGAGTGATGTGACGCGTGTTGTGACTTGTGGGCCCCACTTAAATTCGCAATGCGAGTGCGCCCGCAAACACACCCGGTCTCGAGTTCGCTAATTCCAAATTAACGAATTTTCCGTTGCGACGTAATTAAATAATTATGCCTAGCAAAATCACTATTCACGTCGCTAATGAATTAATTCTAAATTAACTCGTTTGCCCGAATTAAAATCTAATTTTAATTTCGCGTCGAAATCCAATTTCGTATAATATATCGAATATATTATTTTATTGATTAATTCCAAATTAATCGCTCTCTCTATTTAATTAATATTTTATCCCAGATAAAATATCTCCGTAATTAATCCCAGATTAATTTTCTCTCTCATCTAATTAATCCCAGATTAATAAAGTGCGAGTCATACGTCATCGGTGAATCTTCGGGAAGTGACCCATGAGATCCCTGGATATGTTGGCAGTAAATACGGTCTTCGAACTATCCGAACACGTATGTACCTAGTACTACGTTATTACCGATTTACAAGACATGGCTGGCTTCTAGCAAATCATCATGCCTACCCAATTCTCCAGAAATATTCTTACTGGAATATGTGATCTATATCAGGCGTAGTATACGTAGTATTGCATATTTCGATCCAGCATCGGATGTCACGTGCAAGGCCTGGGGCTAGAAATGTGTCTGCCCCGTACGAAGCACATATCGGATCTCTGGTAACTAGTCTCTATAATCGGATAATCATGACCTAGTCATATTATCCCGATGACTGCAGTACATAAGAGAACCAGTTCTGTATCTTACGTGATCATCATCTCCACTATGACTGGAGTGATACTTCCATCTCGACATCACACCCAATACATTACGATTCTCAATATACCCAGAAGAGGCGTACACAGAACCTGTTAAAGCCCTGGACGACCAAAACCAAAGTATATTGATTGTCGCAAGTATTAGCGGTGCAAGTCTCAGGTTAAGACCAAATACACCTACCCTGATTCGGACTTCTATAGACACATAGTCATCCGTACCATCGGTAAAACACAACCTCCTACTACACTTGCATGAGTATCCTATACCCAAATATATAAGAACTATGTCGTTATGCTCCCACAACGCGTACAAGTGTAATACTAGTCTATTCCGCATTATCGATGTCCAATCTCGATAATACTACGAATAGGGATATTTAATGATTAAACCTTTATGGATTGATACTGTCTCATATCATCTCAATCCGAAACTAATCATATGGACCTTCTATCATTTATACATCTTGGTAATCTAATTACGAATGATAAAATAACAATTTCCTTTGTCACATAGTTAATTTGTACAACAACACCATGATCTGTACAAATAGTGATGCTATGGGCCATAATTGTCTAACAATCTCCATTTTGGCCTATAGCCAATCACGTACATTTATTTCAATGTACGAGTTATCGGAGAGTATTAACAACTTTAAATCTATCCTAGTAGATCTTTATTCCTAGAATAAAGGTTGTTTCTCCCAAGAATTCTACGGAGAATTTTCATGAAAGCCAAGCTTTCACCGATTGTATTATGGGAATATCATTTCCAAGAAATGACATATCATTATTACTTAAGACATTCACTGTCAGTGCGCTCCCACTAACCTCCTTATATACACAAGAATCATTTCATTTTAAATTAAATCATACACCATTATGATTACATGAAAACGATAATTCCAAGAACGCTATGCTTGCTTGAATCCATCCATGGATCGAATTAACTCGCAAACCTTGTTTGCTCGTTTTGGTACGACAAAACCGTCAGGATGTTGTAAACATCCTCCAAAAGGTTTCCGTTAAGGAAAGTGATTTTGGCATTCAGCTGCCACATTTCATTAATGAAATATGTAACTTCCGCAAGCATTATCCAAATGGATTTAACAATGGCAACGAGTAAAAGGTTTCGTCCTAATCGACACAATGTTGATAACGATACCTTTTCGCTACAAGCCTAGCTTAGTACGTTGGTATGCTGCCTTCCATGTATGTCTTCCTTGAAGACTTATATAGTACCAATAGGCATTATGCCTTGCGGTATTTCAACTAGTATCCAAACTTAGTTGATTTATATGGAATCCATTTCGGATATCATGGCACTTTGCCATTATATGGAGTCGATACCTTGTATCACTTCCTCATACGTAGTCAGTTCATATCCCTCAATAAGATTGACATCTTTATGAGGCGAGATCAGAAACCCATACCTCCCAGGTTGTTTTTTGACTCTCCGACTTACGCGGTTCTTGTGTATTCGAAGATTATTGGTATAGTTTCATCCTTGATGAACTATTTGTGTTCCATTAAGGAATCGGTACCTGGAATAGTATTACTCCGATTTTCATCGAGTTTTACTTTCCTCCCACTTACCAGTGCATATAGGTATTCCTCTTAGGAAAACCGCATGGCGAGCAATAATTACATTATTCTCTTGTGAGTTGTATAAGTACTATACTTTGGTTTCCCTAGGATAACCCACAACTTAGGCACTTATCCGATTTGGGTTCTAGATTGGTATCATCCAAACATATGCCCAACATACCCAATTCTTCAGGAATGAGAAAACCCAGTTTCTTTCCTGTTCATATCTAATATGAAGTCTCTCTAATGGATTTTTATGGAACCTTATTCAAAATAAGTCTTACACTGTTAATGCGTATCTGTTGAAGGAAATGGTAGCTCAGAGCGACTCATGATTAACCTTATCATGTCCAATAAAATTCGGTTTCTCTGTTTAGACACACCGTCAAACTGACGTGTTCCGGGAGGAGTCCTCATTGAAAGAATACTATACTCTTTCAAGTATGTGAGAAACTTATTGCTTAAGTATTTTCATCAAGGTCCAATCATGATGTTTAATACTTTAGCCGATTTGTTTGTCTACTTCGTGTCGAAACTCTAAAAGTTTCTTATATGTGTTTCAAAAGAAACACATAACCATAACGCGATGCCACATCCGTAAAGGTCACGAAATATTCATATCCACCTCTAGCCTAGCTAGACATGGGCCCACTTACGTCACTATGAACGAGGGCTAACAGATTGGTGGCACTTGCACTTTTACCAAATAAAGGTGTTTTAGGCACTTTTCCCAATAAACTAGATTCGTAGACATTATTTGAATGGAATCAAATCTGTCATAGTATCTACTCTTCAAAAGTGTGGATATACGAGTCTTGTTTAATTGTGTCCCAGACAACAATGCCAGTATTAAGTCTCAACTGATATAGTTCAGTTTGAGCTATTTGTTTGTCCTGTCATACGTTTGAGATTTATTTATATTCAAAATATAAATACTGTTATTCACATCTAATGTGTTTATCTCAATATCATCTTTATAAAATGAAACACTTTAGTGTTCTAGAATATAAAGGTATACCCGCAACGGGTTAAACCCTGATATAGAGATAATATATCTAGTCAAACTAGTTACATTTTAACAGTTTCCTAATTTAAGTACACACTCAGAGGGTAGTTCCTAAACTTAGGTATCTACGGTTAAAACAGCGACTTTCGTCCCGTTTTCGATTCGCAGATAAATCTCAACTGAAGTCAGTATCCTGCTGATCAGCAGATTCTGCACCAGTACATATTTATGTACCACATTCAGTATTTAAAATCTAATTTTAATACTAGTAGTGAACATGTTTATAACAAACATATTTGAAGTCGGAGCCTTGCACCGTCTTCAATTCCTTCATGTCTGCCTTGTCCATACGGCAGTCACGCTTCCATGTCCCCGTTTGCCACAATTTAGGCAGAAATTTTGGGATATGTCCTTTATCTTCACAGAAGATTCTAATGACTTTGCCTTTGCCCTTTTTCCACACTCCAGAAGCCTTTGGCCAAGCCTTGGCCTTCTGGGATGTCGAAGTAAGATGCGTCTTGCGCTTCTTGCCTATTGCAAACTTTGGCTTTGTCTCATTGAGTATAGCCATTAACTATCAAAGAGTTTACTATTTCAATTATACTATAATGATCTAATCCTTAGTTCTGACTAAGAAATTAAGGAGTCTATTTGGCAAGCTTATTGGATTAAGCACTAAAGTTATCATCACATGAATCTTCCAAAGATCACGCTCTACTATTTGCTCAACTCCGGGCTTAGGCTCGAGACGTCACTATATCAAATAAAGTAACTTCTCGGTTATCAGGACTATCCTGAGGTTATTCCCAATTTGAAAATTAAAGTCGTTTAAATACAATTTTCACCCATGATTATATTTTAAACATTAATCTTTCAACTATCTTGATTCTAATAGTCCAACTATTTAATCAACGATTTTATGGACTATTTATTATAATGATTACTATAGTCTAACTATATAATCAACTATAATTTAATAGGTTAAATTCAATTATATTGATTACTATAATCCAATTATAAAATCAACTATTAATTATTAGTCCAACTAATATATTAATTTATTGACGAAAAATTGTAATGAGCGCGTATGGCAAGTAACTAAACGAATATTGCAAATTTAATACTTGCCTCCCACTATTTTTCGGCGAGCCTCTAACCCTCTGTTGAGTACTCGGGAAACCTTGTTTCCTAGTGGGCTAGCATCCCGTTAAATAACACACAATCTTGACTTTGGCCAACAAATTGTATGATAATTAACTAGGTAGATCTCTAAGATCAATTGGATCCCATCCAATTCCTAGATCCAGTAGGTGGACATCCAAGTCCGAAATATATATCTTATATATGCCAATATATCCAATATATTGCCTAACATTTTTCTTCTGAATCAACTAAGCCTTGGCTTTGGCACAACAAACTTAGTGATCCCAGTTAAGCGGAACCCATTGACCTTGGAATGCTTCATAATCAATGTCGATGGACAAGAAGTGATATTGACTTTGGCAAACAAATCACAACTTGGACAAGACACTGATATGGAACAAAGCTTTCATGATTCAAACACATCTGAGATGGACAAAGGTCTTGACTTTGGCCAACAAACCAATGCCAGTCTTGGATCTTGAGCAAGAATCACTCAATGGAAGGAAAAACGCTTAATATGATTGAGGGTTTTTCGCGTGTAATTGGCAACCAATTAATTATCTTTGTTAAGGTCTCATCCTCATACACCCTTAAACATGCATTCTAAACACATAATAAGGCGTATATAAATAAATATAATAATGATATGCGGATGGATATTTAAATATTGTTCCTAGAACAAATCTCTCTATTTCCTCTCTCCCGCTAGCACAAGTATTACTTCTACCCGATTACATAACACTTCTAAAGAAACCTTATTTACATTGAGGGGAATAGGTGAGAAGAGAAATACACAGAGTCAAAGAGGTAATAGGCTGGACACGCAGGTCCAATTTAATAAATTCTAAATTTATTACAATAATTTCCAAAATTGCCCTCACCCATCTAATATCCATCCGATATACATTATTCATACATCGCATTCATGTATTCACACAAGCATGTTATCAATCAATTTAATCCAATTAATTAATCTGAATATTAATGACCATCCAATTTCAAACAACGATTTGATTTTGTGCGAGTCAAACTCATTTTGCGAATAAGTACTCAAAGTACGAATTCTTGAATTAAATTAAACTACAACATTAAATCCAATTTAATTTGTATTTAATACTAATTCATTATTTAATTCCAAATTAATATTTACACTTTTAAAGTACCTTTTCGACTTAGATTCCAAATCTAATCGTTACGGGTCTCAAAGCCCGATTAACATCCAATGTCAATTTAATTTAAAGTCCAATGAGCTTTTAATTAATTTCTTAAGGCATGGACTTTTGGTCAATATGGGTCAAACCCAAATACCAAAGCCCATTTAAGGAATCACCCTTATTTGCCAAGAAACCAATTTAGGCCCATTAGGCCCAATTAAAATTAAAGGTCCATTTAAGTCATAATTGGACTTTATGGAAATGGTTTTGGGCCCAATTGGATCCAACCAATTTAGCCTAAACCAATCTTGGTACAACCAAGCCCATTAAGCCCAAATACAACTTTTCAAGCCCAATTTCCAAAATATGCCCAATTAATTAAATTACCAAATTCCAAATTTCATAACTTAATTAACCAAGTGTATGCCATAATTAATTACCCAAATTAACATTTCCAAAACACAAATTTGTACAATTAATTATGCTCATTATCATCAACATATGTCCAACACATTTGAATAAAAAAAAAATCAATCATTTTCCATGCATACATGTCACAGTTTTTAGGTTTTATGTCCAATTGTAAATCCAATCCAATTGAATCTTAAATTAACATTACCCAATTGTTTCAAGTCATCCAATGATCAAAGAAACAAAAAATACCATGACATTTAGGGCGATATGACTCTCGGCCAAGCCTAGATTTTTGGGGAAAAATGATCCAATCAAATTTTCACAAAATTAATCACAAATAACTCTAAGTCATTCATTTACAAGCATGCTCAAACAATTAATTTCACTCAAACATACTCAAATTCAATTTACCCAATTTTAACCCTAATCAAGTTTCATGCTCAAAATGGCTCAAGATACCATTGTTGGGTTTCTATTAGGTCACAAAGATCAATTTAAGCAATGAAACATGTGTGAATACTCAAAGAAGTTGAGGAATACTTACAATGATCGGTTTAGCGATGCATTGAACAAAAAAAAACTCTTAGCTCCTCCTTAGAAGCTCACGACAGTGGGCTGCTCTTTGTGTCCTCCAAATTCGGTCATCCCTCCATTGGTGCTCCAAGCTCCAAGCTTTTGCAAATGGTGATTCCATGCTCATGAAATTAGTTCCCTATCACCTTTGGATGACTCCTTTGTGTGCTAGCACTCTTGATTTTGCAACAAAATCATGAAGAAAGTTGAACCCTAGGCTCACGGTTTCTTGAGAGGAAAAAGGCTCAATGGCCGATTGTGGGAGAAGAGAAGAGAGAGAGAGAAAGTCAAGTGTTGTCTATTTGGTTTTCCAAAAAACCTAATAATAATATCCATCTAATTTTTGGTATTGTTTTTTTCCAAAAACAAAAGCAAAAAGGGAGGGATTTGGCATTAAATGCCTACAACAACTTACATCACTCATGAATAGTGACTGGTTGTCAATCACTCAAAGTGACAAGACATCCATCACTTGATTGGCGAGTGATGTGACGCGTGATGTGACTTGTGGGCCCCACTTAAATTCGCAATGCGAGTGCACCCGCAAACACTCCTGGGCTCGGGTCGCTAATTCCAAATAACGAATTTTCCATTGCGACGTAATTAAATAATTATGCCTAGCAAAATCACTTTCACGTCGCTAACGAATTAATTCTAAATTAACTCGTTTGCCCGAATTAAAATCTAATTTTAATTCTGCGTCGAAATCCAATTTCGTATAATATATCAAATATATTATTTTATCGATTAATTCCAAATTAATCGCTCTCTCTCTTTAATTAATATTTTATCCCAGATAAAATATCTCCGTAATTAATCCCAGATTAATTTTCTCTCTCATCTAATTAATCCCAGATTAATAAAGTGCGAGTCATACGTCATCGGTGAATCTTCGGGAAGCGACCCATGAGATCCCCGGATATATTGGCAGAAAATACGGTCGTCGGACTATCCGAACACGTATGTATCTAGTACTACGTTATTACCGATTTACAAGACATGGTCGGCTTCTAGCAAAGCATCATGCCTACCCAATTCTCCAGAAAT
Organism: Zanthoxylum bungeanum; assembly: GCA_019454045.1. Classification (NCBI taxonomy): domain Eukaryota; kingdom Viridiplantae; phylum Streptophyta; class Magnoliopsida; order Sapindales; family Rutaceae; genus Zanthoxylum; species Zanthoxylum bungeanum. The sequence continues at coordinate 109,393 of SKCR01032906.1, forward strand.
ATTCTTACTGGAATATGTGATCTATATCAGGCATAATATACGTAGTATTGCGTATTTCGATCCAGCATCGAATGTCACGTGCAAGGCCTGGGACTAGAAATGTGTCTGCCCCGTACGAAGCACATATCGGATCTCTGGTAACTAGTCTCTATAATCGGATAATCATGACCTAGTCATATTATCCCGATGAGGCAGTACATAAGAGAACCAGTTCCGTATCCTACGTGATCATCATCTCCACTATGACTGGAGTGATACTTTCATCTCGACATCACACCCAATACACTACGATTCTCAATATACCTAGAAGAGGCGTACACAGAACCTGTTAAAGCCCTGGACGACCAAAACCAAAGTATATTGATTGTCAAGCAAGTATTAGCGGTGCAAGTCTCAGGTTAAGACCAAATACACCTACCCTGATTCGGACTTCTATAGACACATAGTCATACTACCAATGGAATTCCAAGGGGTCTATCCAGAGCGAAGTTGTTTTCTGTACCATCGGTAAAACACAACCTCCTACTACACTTGCATAAGTATTCTATACCCAAATATATGAGAACTATGCCGTTATGCTCCCACAACGCGCACAAGTGTAATACTAGTCTATTCCGCATTATCGATGTCCACTCTCGATAATACTATGACTAGGGATATTTAATGATTAAACCTTTATTGATTGATATTGTCTCATATCATCTCAATCTGGAACTAATCATATGGACCTTCTATCATTTATACATCTTGGTAATCTAATTACAAATGATAGAAGAGCAATTTCCTTTGTCACATAGTTAATTTGTACAACAACACCATGATCTGTACAAATAGTGATGATATGGGCCATAACTGTCCAACATAAAGACGATTGTAAGTCGCAATCTGGGTACATATTTTGTTTGAACAACGGAGCAGTAAGAAGTCTGTTGCTGATTCAACAACGAAGGGGGAATATATTACTGCAGCTGAAGCAGCAAAAAAGGCAGTTTCATTATATTGTGACAATAACGGGGCTATAACGCAGGCTAAGGAACCACAGTCTTATCAACGATCCAAGCATGTTCTTCGACGTTTCCATCTGATTCTTGAGATCAAACATCGTGGTGATGTGAAGATCGAGAAGGTCTCATCAGATGACAACATTGCAGATCTGCTGACGAAAGCTATTCCTCAGCAAAAGTTTGAGTGACATGTACATAGTTCATGTGTTAGATACTTGAGTGACTGGCTATTGGTCAAGTGGGAAATTTTTGGATAATTATGACCCATATCGTCACTATTTGTAAAACACATTGTGGTTTTTGTACAAATTAACTATGTGACAATGGAATTGCTATTTTTTCCTTTTTTATAATTAGATTACTTGAATATATAAATGATAAAAGTCCTTATGATTAGTTCCGAATTAATAAGATATGAGACGATATCAATCCACAAAGGTTTAATCATTAAATATCCATAGTCGTAATATTATCGAGACTGGACATCGATAATGCGGAATAGACTAGTATTGCACTTGTGCGCGTTGTGGGAGCATAACAGCATAGTTCTCATAAATTTAAGTATTGGATACTTATGCAAGTGTAATAGGAGGTTGTGTTTACCGATGGTACGGGAACAGTTTCGCTCTGGATAGACCCCGCAGAATCCCATTGGTAGTATGACTATGTGTCTATGGGAATCCGCATCAGGGTAGGTGTATTTGGTCTTAACCTGAGACTTGCATCGCTAGTACTTGCGACAATCAATACGCTTTGGTTTTGGTCGTCCGGGACTTTAACAGGTGCTATGTACGCCTCTTCTGGGTTTATTGAGAATCGTAGTGTATTGGGTGTGATGTCAAGACGGAAGTATCACTTCAGTCATATGGAGATGATGATCACGCAGGGATACAGATTTGGTTCTCTGTTATGTTGCAAATATCGGGATAATATGACAAGGTCATGATTATCCGATTATAGAGACTAGTTGTTTGTGATCCGATATATGCTTCGTTCGGGGCAGACACTATTCCAGCCCCAGGCCTTGCATGTGACATCTGATACTGGATCGCAATACGCAATACTACGTATACTACACCTTACAAAGATTATATATTCCTTAAAGAATATTTCTGGAGAATTGGGTAGGCACGGTGCTTTGCTAGAAGCCAACCATGTCTTGTAAATCGGTAAGAACGTGGTATCGGGTACACATGTGTTCGGATAGTCCGACGACCAGATTTACTGCCAACATATCCAGGGATCTCATGGGTCGCTTCCCGAAGATGCACCGATGACGTTTGACTCGAACATAATTAATCTGGGATTAATTAGAAGAGAGAGAAAATTAATCTAGGATTAATTACGACGAGAATTTATCTGGGATAAAATTCAATTAAGAGAGAGAGAACGATTAATTCAGAATTAATCGATAAAATTATATATTCAATATATTAAATGAAATTAGATTTCATAGCGGAATTAAAATTGGATTTTAATTCGGGCGAACGAATTAATTTAGAATTAATTCGTAAGCGACTTTAATATTTAATTAATGTCACAACGGAAAATTCGTTAATTCGGAATTAACGAACCCGAGCCCGAGCGAAGTTGCGTGTTGAGATTGTTCGACATAAATTTAGAATTTACAAGTGGTGGGACCCACTAAACTTACATCACACTTGTGACTAATGATGGAAGTTGTTGGAAGAGTGTAAAACTTGCTTTACTTGTTTCTCACTCAAGACAATCTCAACACACTTTGTAATTGTTTATTCATTTTTGTTGAATGACTAATACCAAATCTTGGATTTGGTATACCATGATTTGAATTTTGGAAATCAAAAAGACACAACACAAAATTTGAAAAACATCATCCTCACATTCTCTCCCAAAACCGTGACCTCTCCCTCTTGGTTTGGAAAATTTGTTTCAAATTTCTTAAGTGCTAGCACATAAAGGAGTCTTCTAAGGTGTTAGGGAAACTTTTCCCCTTGAGTTTGGAATTCAAGAATCAAACTTGGAGCTCAACATACAAATCAAAAGAGGAGCTTGGAGCACTTCCAAAGGAGCAAAATTTTTATTCTCAACACATCCACACAACCGAGCATTGTAAGTATTTTCTGCTATATTACTTTGCGTATTCACACATCTTTTATGCTTATTTGATCTCAACACACATGGCACAGGTTGATCACGAAGCAGCCAATGTAAATGGTGTTAATGCTATATTCTATAGGAGTGGTAAATAGGTAGGGATACATGATACTCCCAACACTGTAGGTGACCCTAAAGATATTAATACCAACACCCCACAGGAAGATCCAGAGCCACATTTCCAAGTTAGAGTACCCTTTCCCCAAGCACTTAGGCCCACATTGAGAGTTCCAGACCCAAATGGTGAGATCCTAGAACATATTAAGCAAGTAAAGATCAACATTCCGCTGTTACATGTGATAAAACGAGTTCCTACTTATGCGAAGGTTTTGAAAGATCTATGCACTCTTAAGAGAAAACATAATGTGAAGAAGACTGTATTTTTGACAGAGCAGACAAGTGCAGTAATTAAGCAGCGGACCCCACCTAAATATAAAGATCCGGGATGTACTACCATAACCTGCCACATTGGCACCCATCAGTTCGGTCAGGCGTTATTATATTTAGGTGCTAGTGTTAATCTCATGCCATATTCGATCTATGTGCAGTTAGGGTTTAGCGAGATTAAACCTACATCAGTAGCTTTACAGTTAGCTGACTGATCCATTAGAACACCATGAGGAGTAGTCGAGGATGTCTTAGTTCAAATTGATAAATTCTACTACCCTATTGACTTCCTAATTTTAGACATCCAGTCTGTGGTTAAAACTGAGTCCAAAATTCCGCTTATCTTAGGTAGACCTTTTCTTGGTACAGCTAATGCCCTTATCAATTGCAGGAACGGTCTAAAGAAATTATCATTTGAGATTATGACGCTAGAAGTGAACATTTTTTCATGTTGAAAAACAAACACAAGGTGATGATGAGTGCCAACAAACATACCTTCTCGAAGCAGTCATGCCGAAGATAGCTTTTTCACAACGTGAATCAAACCCTCCTGAACTGAAACTGAACCCAAGAAGCCATAAAAGAAGGAGGAAAATTCATGCTCAATTAAAGATGATACCTGGAAAGTTAAAAAATGAGTTGAATTAACTTTTTAATGTATGCAGCCAAGACTTTCAGCCACCAGACACTGGGGGATCAACGGATAAAATGCTGCAGCTAGACAGAAATTCGTGCCTTCATCAGTTCGCTAGATGGAAACCACCATGATAATCCGAGTGGTTGGGTCTGGCTGAAGACGTTAAACTTAGCGCTGGCGGGGAGGCAACCCTTGCATCTGTATTTATTTATTTATTTAATTTTATTTACTTTAGTTTTATATTATTGTGTGCTAACTGCATGTTTATTTTTTCCTGTTTGCATGAGTGTTTATGCAGGAGTTAGCATAACCTACACAACCACACAACTAAAGTCTCACCAGCAGGAACCTGATCTACTCCACGCCTGGTACTGTTGTTCCATAATCCTCTTTCTTTATATTTATCTTACATTGAGGACAATGCAAGCTTTAAGTGTGGGGGTGTATCCATGCGCATAATAATACCTGTCATAAATACATTTTATTTTTTAAAAAATAAAATAAAATACAGTTTGTTAAAAAAAATATTTTGTTTGTTTTTAGTCCTTGACAGTTAAACATAAGTCCAATGATGATATTGTTTGCTTTAGGGTGAAATCTTAGAAACTATAAGTCCTTTAATGTACTTTTATTTAATGCTTAGAGTAGTTTATCTATGTTAGACTCGTAAGCACTTAATTATAGGTTTTTAGCAGTGAAAGCCTGAGTAGTTGGCAAGGTGACTAGTTGAAGAAATTGCATGTCGATGAATGACCATTTGCTTAGATTTCTATCCTGATTTGCTTGTGTCATGATGTGTGGTATGGTTGAAAATAAAAGAAAAGTCTCTGAAGAAAGAATATAAGCCACCTACTGTTAGTGTCCTACACATGCCCAAGGTCACTAAACAATGATTCGTGTGTGAATAATCAAGTAAAGTTTGCGGAAAGAACTTACATTGATCGGTTATGAAATTTGAAATTTCCAACGGATGTAGAAGCTCCAAGCTTAGTGTTGAGTTCCAAACTCTTGGGAAAGTTTCCCTATCACCTTTCTTTGACTCCTTAAGTGCTAGCTTTGATGAAATTTTGCAACAAAAATTCAAGAACAAGAAGGAGATGGTTCGACCAAAGAGAAAAAGAGATGAGAATGAATAGTTCCAAACTTAATTCATTAATTGTGTTGACTTTTTGTGTTGTGTGTTTAAAAATATCCAATCACTATTGCCAACTACCACCATCACAATTTGACAAGTGATGTGAGTTGTGGGTCCCACCCAATTTTGAATTCCAAATTCAAGTTGGCTTACACAACACACTTTGGGCCCGAGTTCGTTTAATCTGATTAAACGAATTTTCCGCCACGATGTAATTAAATCCAATTTAATTAAATAATAATGCCTAGCAAAATGATTACGAAAGTCACTTACGAATTAATTCCAAATTAATTCGTTCGCTTGAATTAAAATCCAATTTTAATTCAGTATTAAAATCCAATTTCAATTAATATATCCGATATATTATTTTAGCCCAATTAAATAAATTAAATAGTAAAATCCAATTTAACTATTAAATTTACTTTGCCGATTAATTCTAAATTAATCGTTCTCCCTTCTAGACGAATTTAATCCCAGATGAATTCTTACGCAATTAATCCCAGATTAATTTTATCTCTTATAATTAATCCAAGATTAATTATGTTCGAGTTAAATGTCATTGGTGAATCTTTGGGAAGAGACCCAAGAGATCCCTGAATATGTTGGCAGTAAATACGGTAATCAGACTATCCGAACACGTGCGTACCCCGTACCACGTTCTTACCGATTTACAAGACATGGTTGACTTCTAGCAAAGCACCGTGCCTACCCAATTCTCCAGAAATATTCAACGAGGAATATATAATCTGTATCAAGTGTAGTATACAATGTATTGCGTAATACGATCTAGTATCGGATGTCACATGCTAGGCCTAGGGCTGGAATTGTGTCTGCTCTGTACGAAGCATATATCGGATCAATAGCAACTAGTCTCTGTAATCGGATAATCATGACCTAGTCATACTATCTCAATAGTTGCAGTATTTAAGAGCACTAGTTCTGTATCATGCGTGATCATCATCTCCATATGACTGAAGTGATACTTCAATCTTGACATCACACCCAATACACTACGATTCTCAGTAAACCCAGAAGAGGCGTACACAGAACCTATTAAAGCTCCGGACGACCAAAACCAAAGCGTACTAATTGTCGCAAGTATTAGCAATGCAAGTCTCAGGTTAAGACCACATACACCTACTGTGATTCAGATTCCCATAGACACATAGTCATAATACCAATGAGACTCTGATGGGTCTATCTAGAGCGAAGCTGTTCCCGGTCCAACGGCTAACAGAACCTCCCATCACACTTGCATAAGTATCCAATACTTAAATATATAAAAACTATGCCGTTAAGCTTCCATAACGCGCACAAGTGTAATACTAGTCTATTCCGCATTATCGATATCCAGTCTCGATAATACTACGACTATGGATATTTAATGATTAAAACTTTCGTGGATTAATACTGTCTTATATCTTATTAATCCGGTACTAATCATATGGACTTTTATCATTTATATATCCAAGTAATCCAATTACAAAATGATAAAAAAGTAATTTCATTTGTCACATACTTAATTTGTACAAAAACATCATGTCTTTTACAAATAGTGATGTGTTATGAGTCATAATTGTCCAACAATCTCCCACTTGGCCTATAGCCAATTACTAAAGTGTCCAACACCTGAACTATGTACTGGTCGCTCAAACTTTTGCTGAGATATAGCTTTCGTCAGCGTATCTGCAAGGTTATCGTCTGATGTGATATTTTTGATCTTGACATCGCTACGATGTATGATCTCACGAATCAGATAAAACTGTCGAAGTTCATACTTGGATCATTGATGAGACCGTGATTCCTTAGCCTGCGCTGTAGCCAGCTCAGCTGCTAACAGAACTACTCATAATCCAATTAGGAATTTATAAATCCAAAATGCTTCTTTTGCTGCCTCGGTCACAGTAATATATTCTGCTTATGTTGTTAAATCGACAACAGTATATTGCTTGGAAGATTTCCAGCTCACTGCTCCGTTATTCAAAGAAAAAATATGTACCCTGATTACGACTTACAGTCGTCTTTATTAGTTTGGAAACTTACATCGGTGAACCCAGTCACTTCAAGTTCTCTTTCTCCATAGACTAAGAAAACATCCTTAGTTCGTCTAAGATACATAAGGATGTTCTTAACATCAATCCAATGACCATCATCTGGATCGGCCTGATTGCGACTACACATGCTCAAAGCATATGAGACATCAGGTCGCGTACATATCATGGCATAAATGATCGATCCAACTGCAGAAGCGAACGAGATCCGATTCATTGCATCTCTCTCATCTTTAGTTTCAGGACACATGTCATTAGATAGAGAGACGCCATGTGATACTGGAAGTAGTCCCCTCTTGGACTAATTCATGTTGAATCTCTTCAACACTTTGTCAATGTACGAGCTCTGGGAGAGTGCCAACAACTTTTAGATCTATCCCAGTAGATCCTTATTCCTAGAATAAATGTTGCATCTCCCAAGTTTTCATGGAGAATTTTAATGAAAGCCAAGCTTTCACCGATTGTAGCATGAGAATGTCATTGCTAAGAAGCAATACATCATCAACGTATCGGACAATAAATGTCAGTGCGCTCCCACTAACCGTCTTATATACACAAGAATTATCTTCATTCTGAATGAAACCATATTCCATTATGATGTCATCAAAACGTTGGTTCCAAGAACGCAATGCTTGCTTCAATCCATAAATGGATCGATTTAACTTGCAAACCTTGTTTGCACGTTTTGGCACGATAAAACCATCAGGGTGTTGCATATAAACATCCTCCAAAAGGTTTCTGTTAAGGAAAGCGATTTTGACGTCCATCTGCCATATTTCATAATCGAAATATGCAGCTATAGCAAGCATTATCTGAATGGATTTAAACATGGCAATAGGTGAAAAAGTTTCGTCTTAATCGACACCATGTCGTTGATGATACCCTTTCGCTACAAGCCTATCTTTGTACGTTTGTATGTTACCATCCATGTTTGTCTTCTTTTTGAAGACCCATTTACAACCAATAGGCATTATGCCTTTTGATGCATCAACCAGTGTCCAAACTTATTTAGAATACATGGAATCCATTTCTGACTTCATGGCTTCTTGCCATAAAGCGGAGTCGATACCTTGTATCGATTCCTCATACGTAGCTGGTTCATCTTCCTCAATAAGATTAATATCTACATGAGGTGAGATCAGAAACCCATACCTCTCAGGTTGTTTTCTGACTCTCTCCGACCTACGCGGTTCTTATGTATTAGAAGATTATGGAAAAATCTCATCCCTGATGAACTGTTGTGTTCCGTGAGTGGGTAGGTGCTAGAACAGTATCACTCTGATTTTTATCGAGTTTTACTTTTCTCCCACTTACCACTACATTTAGGAATTCCTTTTCGAGGAAAACCGCATGGAGAGCAACAAATATTTTGTTCTCTTGTGGGTTGTGGAAATAATATCCTTTGATTTCCCTAGGATAACCAATTACAAATAGGCACTTATCCGATTTGGGTTTTAGTTTGGTACCATCCAAATGTTTAACATATGCCCAGCATCCCCAAATCTTCAGGAAAGAGAAACCCGGTTTCTTTCCTATCCATATTTCATATGGAGTCTGTCCAACAGACTTTGACGGAACCTTATTCAAAATAAGTATTGCACTGTTCAATGCGTATCCCCAGAAGGAAATTGATAGCTCAGTGCGACTCATCATTAACCTTACCATGTCCAACAAAGTTTGGTTTCTCTGTTCGGACACACCATTCAATTGAGGTGTTCCGGGAGGAGTCCACTATGAAAGAATACCATATTCTTTCAAGTAATCGAGAAACTCATTGCTTAAGTATTCTTCACCACGGTCCAACCGTAATGTTTTAATACTTTTGCCGGTCTATTTTCTACTTCGTGTCGAAACTCTTTTAATTTCTCAAAAGTGTCAGACTTGTGTTTCATAAGACACACATAACCATAACGCGATGCAACATCCGTAGAGGTTACGAAGTATTCATATTCACCTCTATCTTGGCTAGACATGGGCCCACATACGTCACTATGAATGAGGGCTAACTGCTGGGTGACACGTACACCCTTACCGCTAAAAGGTGTTTTAGGCACTTTGCCTAATAAACAAGATTCGCAGACATTATATGAATTAGGATCAAATCCGTCCAAGTATCCACTCTTCTAAAGTGTGGATATACGAGTCTTGTTAATGTGTCCCAAACGACAATGCCACAAATAAGTCTCATTTGATTTACTCAGTTTGAGCCTTTTGTTTGTCATATTATATGTTTGAGATTCATTTATACTCAAAATATAATGACCATTATTAACATTTGCTGTACATATCAAAATGTCATCTTTATATACAAAACACCCAGTGTTCCTTAATACAAAGGTATACCCGCATCGGGTTAAAAAAAATACAGAGATGATGTTCCTAGTCAAACTAGGTACAAAATAACAGTCACCTAATGTAATTACATGCCCCAAGGCAAATACAAAACATAGGTCCCAACGGCCAAAACAGCGACTCTCATCCCGTTTTCGACTCGCAGGTCGATCTCTCCTGAAGCCAGTCTCCTACTAATCAGCAGATCATGCACATCAGTACATATGTGAGTACCACTTCCAGAATCCAAAATCCATTTTTAAAACTAGTAGTGGACATGTTTATAACAAACATACCTGAAGCCGGAGCCTTGCTTGTCTTCACTTCCTTCAACTTTGCCTTGTACTCATGGCAGTCACGCTTCCAGTGACCCAGTTTGCCACAATGTAGGCAGACTTCTTGGGATATGTCCTTAGTCTTCCCAGAAGACTTTTGATGATTTAGCATTGCCCTTCTTCATTTTCTTCTTCACACCCCCAAAAGCCTTCGGCCAAGCCTTGGCCTTCTGGGATGTCGAAGTAAGATATGCCTCGTGCTTCTTGCCCTTCAGAAGCTCTGGCTCTGCTTCTTTCAACATCGCCATTAACTCTCCAAGAGTCTTTTCTTGGTTCATCATATTATAGTTCATGATGAACCCGCCCCAGTATTCGGGCAGAGACTGTAAGATCAAATCTATGGAAGTCTCGGCCTCGAAGGTTATGCCCAGCTGACCTAGCTATTCGATGTTAGCAATCATCTGCGACACATAGTGCTCGACAGATGTACCCTCTGACATACGCGAGCGAAAGAGCTTCTTTTGCAATTCGTACTTCTGAGATCTAAGGTTAAATATGTGAAGATCCTTCAATTTTAACATCATACTATAAGGATCCAATCCTTTGTTCTGACGATGAAACTGAGGAGTCATTTTGGCAAGCATGATGGATTGAGCACTAAAATTATCATCACGATGAGTCTTCCAAAGCTCATGCTCTACTATTTGCTCAACTCCGGGCTCAGGCCCGAGAGGTTTCTCTATGACATAGAGTAACTTCTCGGCTCCCAAGAATATCATGAGATTCATCTCTCAATTTGGAAAATTGGAGCCGTTAAATACATTATCGCCCATGATGATGTCTCTAACGCTAATCTTTCCATCCGTCTCGATTGCATTGTCCAACTATCCAATCAACGATTTCGGTGGTACACTCAAAATACAATGGTTACTATAGTCCAACTATATAACCAACTACCAGTGGAGTAGTGTCTTGTACAGTCTAACTGTTCAATGAAAGCAATAAACAATATTAGTCCAACTAATATATTTATCACGATGATAAATAATTAAAAGAGCGCGTGTAAGCAAGTATTAACGAAATTGCAAATTAATACTGGCCTCCCACTATTTTTCGGCGAGCCTCTAACCCTCTGTGGAGTACTCGGGAAATCCAGTTTCCTAGTGGGCTAGGATCCCGTTAAATAAAACACAACCTTGACTTTGGCCAACAAGCTGTATGAAACTTAATTAGGTAGATCTCTAAGATCAATTGGATCCCATCCAATTCCTAGATCCGGTAGGTGGACCTCCAAGTCCAAAACATATATCCAATATATTTCCTAACCTTTTCCTCTGAATCAACTAAGCCTTGGCTTTGGCTCAACAAGCTTGATAAATCCTTTAAGCGTGACCCATTGACAGTGGGAAAGCTTCGTAATCCACGTCGATGTACATAAGTGACCTTGACTTTGGCCAACAAGTCACAACTGCCAAAGATATGCGATATATAACAAAGCTTTCATGGTTCAAACACATCTGCGATGGATAATGATCTTGACTTTGGCCACAAATCAAAGTCAATCTTAGGTCTTGAGAGAGAACCACTCAATGGAAGGAAAAAAACACTTAATATTAAATTGAGGGTTTTTCGCGTAAATTGGCAACCAATTTATTATCTTCGATTAGGTCTCATCATACACCCTTAAACATGCATTCTAAAAGCATAATAAGGCGTGATAAAATTTAATAATGATATGCGGATGGATATATAATAAATTTGTTCCTAGAACAAATCTCTTATTTCCTCTCTCCCGCTAGCACTTAACATTCTTCTACCCAATTACATAATACATAAAGAAGCCTCATTTACATTGAGGGGAATTGATGAGAAGAGAAATATAAAGAGAATCGGAGGTGAAAGGTTGGACACGCAGGTCCAATTTAAATAAATTCCAAATTTACAACAATTTCCAAAATTGCCCCCACCCATCTAATATCCCTCTGATAAACATTATTCATACAAATACATCCAAGTATTCACACAAAACATGCTTTCATTCAATCTAATCCAATTAATTGATCTTTGATTAGTGACCATCCATGTTCATACAACGGTTTGATTTGCGCGAGTCCAACTCGTTTAGAATAATACTCAAAGTAAGTATTCTTGAATTATATCGAACTACAATTTTAAATCCAATTTTAAATTGTATCCAATACTAATTCATTTTAATTCCAAATTAAACAATTACACTTATTTTAGTGCCTTTTGGACTTGGATTCCAAATCCAATCCAATTGGGTCTCAAAGGCCCAATTAACATCCAATGCCAATTCAATTAAAGTCCAATGAGTTTTCAATTAATTCTTTAGGCATGGGCTTTGGCAATTATGGATCCAACCCAAGATGCCAATGCCCAATTAGGAATCACCATATGCCAAAAATCAATTTAGGCCCATTAGGCCCATTAAATTATTAAAGGCCCAATTTCATATTTGGACTTTATGGAAATGGTTTAGGCCCAATTGGATCCAACCCAATTGTCCAAAACCAAACTTTGCCCAACCAAGCCCATTAGCCCAAATACAACAAATTAATTAATATATTATTACAAATTACATATTAATTCAATTAAAGTGTAATTAACACAATTAATCAATTAATCTAATGTTTCCAAAATACTAATTAATCCAATTAATCATGCTCAATTATCCAATTCATGTCCAACACAAATTGAAGCAAATTCAATTCATTCCAACATGCTTCATACTCACGGAAATTACATGAAATAACACCCAATTTTGATTTCAATCCAATTAAATCAACAATCAATATTCATTTCATGCTTTTAACACATCCAATTGTCAAAATTCAAAAAATCACCATGAGCACTACTTAGGGTTCCATTCGGTAATGTGAGGGAAAATTAATCTACTCAATTTCTTACAAATCCAATGATGCACAAATCCAATTCATCATCATCTAAACACAACCAAACAATCAATTTGGAAAAATACAATTGGCTAAGATTGGCTCTGATACAATTGTTAGTGTCCTACATATGCCCAAGATCTCTGAACAATGATTTGTGTGTGAATAATCAAGTAAAGTTTGCGGAAAGAACTTACATTGATCGGTTATGAAATTCGAAATTTCCAACGGATGTAGAAGCTCCAAGCTTAGTGTTGAGTTCCAAACTCTTGGGTGAGTTTCCCTATCACCTTTCTTTGACTCCTTAAGTGCTAGCTTTGATGAATTTTTGCAACAAAAATTCAAGAACAAGAAGGAGATGGTTCGGCCAAAGAGAAAAAGAGAGGAAAATAGATAGTTCCAAACTTAATTCATTAGTTGTGTTGACTTTTTGTGTTGTGTGTTTAAAAAGATCCAATCACTATTGCCAACTACCACCATTGCAATTTGACAAGTGATGTGAGTTGTGGGTCCCACCCAATTTTGAATTCCAAATTCATGTTGCCTTACACAACACACTTTGGGCCCGAGTTCATTTAATCTGATTAAATGAATTTTCCGTCGCGACGTAATTAAATCCAATTTAATTAAATAATAATGCCTAGCAAAATTATTACGAAAGTCGCTTACGAATTAATTCCAAATTAATTCGTTCGCTTGAATTAAAATCCAATTTTAATTCCGTATTGAAATCCAATTTCAATTAATATATCTGATATATTATTTTAGCCCAATTAAATAAATTAAATAGTAAAATCTAATTTAACTATTAAAATTAATTTACCGATTAATTCCAAATTAATCGCGTTCTCTCTTCTAGAAGAATTTAATCTCAGATAAATTCTTGCCGCAATTAATCCCATATTAATTTTCTCTCTCATAATTAATCCCAGATTAATTCTGTTTGAGTCAAATGTCATTGGTGAATCTTTGTGAAGTGACCTAAGAGATCCCTAGATATGTTGGCAGTAAATATGGTCATCGGACTATCCGAACACGTGCGTACCCCATACCATGTGCTTACCAATTTAGAAGACATGGTTGGCTTCTAGCAAAACACCGTGCCTACCCAATTCTCCAGAAATATTTAACGAGGAATATAAAATCTGTATCAGGCGTAGTATACAATGTATTACGTAATACGATCCAGTATCGAATGTCACTTGTTAGGCCTAGGGCTGGAATTGTGTCTGCCCTGTACGAAGCATATATCGGATCACTAGCAACTAGTCTCTGTAATCGGATAATCATGACCTAGTCATACTATCCCGATAGCTGCAGCATTTAAGAGCAGTAGTTTTGTATCATGCGTGATCATCATCTCCATATGACTGAAGTGATACTTCCATCTTGACATCACACCCAATACACTACGATTCTCAGTAAACCCAGAAGAGGCGTACACAGAACCTGTTAAAGCTCCGGACGACCAAAACCAAACCGTACTGATTGTCGCAAGTATTAGTGATGTAAGTCTCAGGTTAAGACCACATACACCTACCCTGATTCGGATTCCCATAGACATATAGTCATAATACCAATGAGACTCCGAGTGGTCTATTCAGAGTGAAGCTGTTCCTGGTCCAACAGCTAACAGAACCTCCTGTCACACTTGCATAAGTATCCAATACTTAAATATATGAGAACTATACCGTTAAGCTTCCATAACGCACACAAGTGTAATACTAGTCTATTCCGCATTATCGATGTTCAGTCTCGATAATACTACGACTAGAGATATTTAATGATTAAAACTTTCGTGGATTAATACTGTCTCATATCTTATTAATCCGGTACTAATCATATTGACTTTTATCATTTATATATCCAAGTAATCCAATTACAAAATGATAAAAGAGCAATTTCATTTGTCACATAGTTAATTTGTACAAAAACAACATGTCTTTTACAAATAGTGATGCTATGGGTCATAATTGTCCAACACCTATAACCGATAAGCGTGAAACTACCTATGGGTGAGTATTAGGACCAACATGAGAAGAAATACTACCTTAAAGGGTAGATGTGTTGAAAAAAGAAAAAAGAAAAGAATGAAAAGAAAAATTGAAAAGAAAGAAATTCAAAAAGAGATAAGAAAAGGAAAAGAAAATCATACCATTTTGAGCACAGAAAAGCGACTACAGAGCTTAATCGAGATATCTAGGTTGGTTTGACCGATCGATCCCAATTTTTAAACGAAATCATTGAGTTGGCTTTCTGACCGGCGTAATCACTCGCGTATAACGTAAGCGCATGTATCGTTCAAGTAGTATAAAAATATCGATCCGACGAGGACTTAATTCCTATTGTTGTTATTAATTATTGATACTATTTATTTATAGGTATCTAATTATAGGGAGAATGGAATGATTACTTTTGGTTGGTTGAATGTGAATTTGCTGAACAAATAAATAAATAAAAACACAAAAGAAAATACTAAGGAAAATAACAATACACAAATATCTAGGGTCGTGACTCTACACAATATTATTCTAATGATGAATTGATTATCTTATATATGTGTAATAAATCAGTTTGCTAACCTGGAACACGAAGATATGCAAAGGCTTATGTCGATGATCAGATGCAAACACTCAAATAACCCAATTAATCATATGTCTCTGTTAGTCAAGTTACCTGAATTCATTAAGTTCAAGTTCCACTAGTGGCTACCCCCGCCCGACAGGTATATGTCTATCCTGTAAGGAAATTTATTAAATGGTTATCTATCCTCAAGGAAGATTGTGGGCTATTGAATCAAAGACTGAAACCTAAAATCTCTTTATAAAGTTCATTTTAAGTTTACCATATCAATCTTATTGGTGATCAAGCAACAAGAAGCATTAAGCTTAAGACTCAATAAACAAACTAATGAATTACCCATTATATAATTAAATCAATTATTAAGTTTATCAATATTGTGCTTTATCACTTCCCTAGAATAAAAATAAAATGCTGGGGTTAGGGGATCCACATTTAATATTTCAAACCTAGGAATCTCACTTATTATAATATATAAATTATTTTCTATTCTGCTTTTTCAGGAATTAATGATGTTAAACATATAAAACCCGCCATATAGGCGGTAATCCATTTTAGTCCAACTACACCAACCATATAGGCGGTAATTATCTGTCACATAGAAGACCGGCCATATAGGCGGTAAAGTAATTTATATTTAAACCGGCCATATACGCAGTAATAAAGTTTACCATTAATTAATCCGGTTAAATTATAATTTATATATTATAATTAAGTGAGATTGACCTAGTTAATCATATTAAATGTTTCACCTTTTTACCCCAGCAGAAATCTAACTACAAAACATAAAAGAAAATAAAAATAAAATACTGAAATTAAAATTAAAAATAAAAATACATAATTTAAATATTAAAAATATTTACAAAATAGATGCCATCCTTAAAGCCTATTAAAAACCCTTAGGAAAGCACGAGGAAAATGAAATGAAATGGCCTCAATTTATAGGCATCCAGAGCTTGCACGCGTAGCGACGCCCATCAAAAGTCACACAAGCTTCCAAAAGTGAAGTTTAGCCAAGCACAAAAGACAAATCATGTGGAGCACTCTTTTGAATTTGCATGAGATGAGCCATACACAAAGTGCCAAGGGCCACGTGAATTGGCATAATTGAAATAACAATGAAAGATGCAAAAGGACAAAAAAATGAAACATGCCCATGCCTCCACTTCCACTCAATCAGTTTCACCAAAGAAAATTGACAACCCAAGAGAAGCAAAGCCATGTGAAAGATGATCCAAGATTGGCTTTGTAAATTTTGGATCTGGCCCACTTGCCAAAGAAGTCAAATGTTTGCCTCCAAAATGTAAATGAAAAGAAATCACTCCACACGCTAAAAGCCACATCATCATCTTCAATCACCATTTTCAAGCATGTCGGTAGAGATTCTTTTTGGTGCTAATGTTGACTTGTCGCGACGCGGAGTGGTCCACGGGTCGCGACGCATGAGTAGGAAATTACAGTTTTACCCTTTTTGTTCCTTTTTTTGTCCATTTTTTTTTATCGTTTTTCACCCCGAATTAATTCCATTGAATCCTGATATTATTTATATCTGCAAACATAAAAAAACACATCAAAAAATTCATAAAACCCAAGAAACTATACAACATATTAGGTCAAATGAGTGAGAAATAGTGATATATTTACCATTCATCACTTACCTAGGAATAAAGCTGTGAATGAACCTTTACACACACACACTGTGAGTCTGGCTTAGATGATTTATTCAAAAACTTGGATTTGAGTTGCATTGAGTGCTTTGAAGGTTCTCTGGTTTCAATACTAGGCATTCTTTGAGGACATTAATATGTGTAACCATTGAGACTATTTTATTTTGTTATTTTATTTTTGCATGATTGTGTGTTTTAAATGACGTTTGTGGGTGTCGTCGCCGTAAGCCCTCACGAGATTATAACTCATCCACTAGGGACACCTAGGGGTTTAAAGGCTTGTTGCATACACTAAATGCAATCGTGATCCTTACAAAAGTGGCTTATATAGTTTTATTTATTTTGTTTAGTTTTTATTTTATTTTTGCGCTTGAATTGCTAGGGACTAGCAATAAGCTGGTTGGGGGTTGTGATAAGTGCATGAAAATGTACTTTGACATCACTTATTCGAGTTTATTGTTAAATATTTCGTTATATATTTTATATTTTATTATATAATATTTATCATGATATTAATTTAGAAAATATTTATTATTTAAATTAATTTAATAATTTCTCTCTTAATTATTTATTATTTGTAGGAATTGAAAAGGAAAAGCAATCGAGGAAGCTGCACACAAATTTGAGAAATTAAATCAAACAAAAGAGGAAAGTAACGTGGGCCCAAAAATCGAAATATGGCTTTTCAATATGCATGTGATAAATAAAGCAAAGAGGCGTGAAGAGACTTGGGGAGAGAGAGAGCCGAAATAAAGAAGTAACGTGGGCCCAAGATAGGTTTCAAAATTGTTTACTATAAAAGAAGAGTAATTATACTCTTACTTCAAATTACACTCCATTTTCTCCAGAACGGCAACAGTACTTGCGTTTTGGGCTATTAGGTTTAAATTTGGTTTTGTTTAAACACATTGCCAAACACAAGTCCATTTTTCAAAAACCCATTCAATCTCAAACCTTAGGCAAAGACACGATTTGGGCGTCCCCTTCATTTTCAATAATCAACAAACAGAGACCCTGTCAGTTTGAGTCTTGTCTCTGCACGTCGTCCCCTTCAAAGCAAGTACTCAAACTTTGGTTGAGATCCTACCCTCTGCTCTAGTCCTCTACATCCTCTGCAAGTTGCCTCCCAAGAGAATTTCTGCCCAATATCATCCCATCCGATAGCCACACTCTTCCTTGTTTTAGTGTATCTGCTCCCTAACCTCACCCAAACACGTTACACCTAGAGATCTGTAGTGGTTTGAGAGTTGGAGGCTGTAACTGTTGGAGTTGAGCTTGAGCACAAGAGCCAGAAAGACAAATCAGATGTATTATTCTGGTGAAGCTCCTGGCGGCGGCAATTTTTTTGCATGCATTAACGCAGATGTTTACAGCTTGCAGGAGGGGATTTTTTTTTTTGTTTTTTTTGGATATCTTCATGGCCTATGTGAAGAAGTGGTTATTTCGTGTAATCTATTTGTTCAAAAGTTGGGAAGAGATAATTTTTCATGTCGTCTCAATGTGGTAGTCACTTTTTTCATGTTTAGAGAGATTTAGATATTATGATGTGTGCTGAAAAGTTTATTGAAATTATATACTTGTCCTTTTCTCAAGATCCATTACAGCAAGCAGTGTAAATCTATACAGAACTTGACCAACTGGGGACCCAATTGAGCTGTTTGTACAAATCTTCTCTTTTTATTTGATAGAAAACATTTTAGTTGAGGTGCCTGAAATCCTCATGAAACTAAGCCTAAGTAGATCGAAGACGCGCTTGTATTTGCAGAAATTAGCAGTGATATATTTTCAGTTTCAGAAATACTAAGTACTCAAATTTCAAATTCAATCGAAATTCAAATCATCAATGCAAATTTCTTTCAAAAATGTATATCCTACATATAGCAATAAAAAAAAATTAAAACTTATAATGACAGTATGATTTGTACAAAATTACCTAAAAACAAAACATATCCTATACAGAATGTCACACGATTAAGAATATCATTTTTGCGTGAACTCACTGCTGGAGATGACGATGACGTGACGGAGCACCGACGAACTGCTGGAGCGCCGATGAACTGCTGGAGCAAGGAACAGCCGAAAATGTGAACCCAGGGGACGATGGAATGCTGGAAGCTGAGGGGCGATGGAATGCTGGAAGCTGAGGGACGAATTGAAGGGGACGACGTGCAGAGACAAGACTCAAACTGACAGGGTCTCTGTTTGTTGATTATTGAAAATGAAGGGGACGCCCAAATCGTGTCTTTGCCTAAGGTTTGAGATTGAAGGGGTTTTTGACAAATGGACTTGTGTTTGGCAATGTGTTTAAACAAAACCAAGTTTAAACCTAATAGCCCAAAACGCAAGTACTGTTGCCGTTCGGGAGAAAATGGAGTTTAATTTGAAGTAAGAGTATCATTACTCATAAAAGAAACATGCAAAGTTGACAAAAGCTCCAAGATGCGCAAGAATTAAAAATAAGATATTCAGAGGCTGCTGCGTGAATAAGCAAGCAGTGCGCAAGAAACATAAAAAAAAGGAGAGAGCTACTGCCAAGAGAATTGGAAGCAGTTAAGCCGAGAGGCAGAGCAGAGAAGAAATCAGAGCGCATAAGCGGGGACGCGGAGCCGTGATAATTCAGAACGATATGTCTCTCCAATCCCAGGCTATTTATATTTCTTTTATGAGGAACTAATCTCCTAGGCAAAGCTAGGATGAACTCCTGTTTTTAATTTCTATTATGTATGTTATTGATTCTTGTATGAACTTAATCCGTTTAATATAATTGATGCTTATTGTTCTTTATTATTTTACGATTATTTAGCCCATAGATTGCTTTTGTCAAATCCCATATAGATCCAGTCATGCTTCTTCTATGTGTGATTTGCGAACCCAATTGTGATTGGTAAAAGTTATTTTGCGGGTTGGTCTTCTGCTGCAGTATTGCCTGATGGTATATTGTCGACGTTAGATAACTCGTAACGATGACTTTTGTGTGCTATTAACATTGAGAAAATAATCATTAATTACCTTAGAATTTAACATGCGTAGAATTGAATATTTTCCGGTTGTTGGTTTGGGATGTGAAACCCTCAACTGAGTAATAACGGGAATTAATAGCTAAATATATGAGTTTGATGCAAGGAGGATTCCCGACGCTTTCCTGTTTATATCTGCTGATTCTTTTATTATCTTTTCATTATTTTATTTATCTTTATTTTAATTACCAATTCTATCGTTTTATTTATTTAAGTTACTGTTAACGTTTTTGTTTGAGTAAATTAGTTCCTGTAACATTCTCTATGAGGAATCGACACCCCAGTTATATTGTGATAACCGCAAGTTATTTTTGGGCGTAATCAAAATTAGGCGCCGTTGCCGAGGAGACGGTTTACAACTTAAAGGAGCAGGTTTGCTTGTTCAACAGTGAAGCGGTAACTTCGTTCCTTATCTTTTTTTATTATTCTATTTATTTTAATTTTTAGTTTTAGTTTAGATTTTTATTTTTATTTTCAGTTTATTCTTTTTTTTTTTTAAGTTTAATAATTTAATTATTTTATTTTTGTTTCTTGTTTTACTTGAGTTTAAACTGCATGTCTAGACGTAAGGATAGATTTGGTAGATTTGTTAGGGCTGAAGAAGAAGACTCAGACTCTGACCACATATTTAAAAATCTTTTTACCACACCATCCGTGTCTAGCGCACATAATATGAGTGAATACGAGAGACCACCCAGGAGGACTCTTGAAGAGTACCTCCACCCAACTCGCACAGCTACACCCTCGTGTATCATGTTTCCCCATAATGCACCACATATAGACTTTAGGCCTGGAATGATACAACATCTTAAAACTTTTCATGGTTTAGAGAGCGAGAATCCTTACGTGCACATTAGGGAGTTTGAAGATGTTGTAGCAACCTTCCATGACCGGTTTGGGACCACTGATATAATTAGACTTAAGTTCTTCCCCTTTGTCCTTAAGGATAAAGCTAAGAGCTGGTTGTACTCTTTAAGACCTAGGTCAATAGGATCGTGGGGCGAGATGTCTCAGGACTTCTTTAATAAATACTTCCCGCACCATAAGAAGAATGCCTTGAAAAGACAAATCTCCACCTTCTCCCAGAGAGACAGTGAGACCCTTTATCAAACGTGGGAGCAGTATAAGGAGTTGTTAGCTAGTTTCCCTCACCATGGATATGAGAGTTAGCATTTAGTAAGTTATTTCTATGATGGACTGACCCCTAGGGAGCGCCTATTCGTTGAGACAATGTGCAATGGTGAGTTCATCCGAAAAGACCCTGATGAGGCATTCGAGTATTTAGATGACC
Organism: Zanthoxylum bungeanum; assembly: GCA_019454045.1. NCBI lineage: Eukaryota > Viridiplantae > Streptophyta > Magnoliopsida > Sapindales > Rutaceae > Zanthoxylum > Zanthoxylum bungeanum. The sequence goes on from SKCR01032906.1 coordinate 130,816, forward strand.
TAGCTAAAAAATCTCATACTTGGACTGGACCCAATGCCCCTTCATGAACCACCTCTTGTTTCTTCGAAATGGATGCTCTGACGGTAAAAACTTGGGATGGTTGTCAAACCATGAAGTCTTTCCACCTTTTTTCAAAGTAAATGTGTCTGAATCATCCATGAAATAGGGACAAGCTAACTTACCTGCAGTACTCCACCCTGACAACATAGAATATGCAGGAAAATCACTGATAGTCCACAACAGAGAAGCTCGCATCTAAAAATCTGTTTACTGTATATATCATATGTCTCTACCCTTACCTCCCATAATTATTTCAACTCAGCAATCAAAGGTTGCAAGAACACATCCAACTTCTCTTTAGGGTTTCTCGGCCCAGGCACTATTACAGACAGAAACATGTATTCATCCTTCATGCACAGCCATGGTGGCAAATTGTATGGCGTCACTATCAATGGCCATGAAGAGTATTGTTGCCCTGTTTGTCCAAATGGTTGAAATCCATCAGTGTTAAGACCCAGTCTAACATTTCGAGTTTCAGCTGCAAAAGATAGATACATCTGATTAAAATGCTTCCAGGCCGGGGAGTCTAAGCAATGCCTCATGACACCACCCTCTTCAGTATCATGCTCGGTGTTCCACCTCATGTTCTTAGCAGTGGCATTAGATGCATACAATCTCTGCAAACGGGGTGTTAGTGGAAAATAATACATTTTCTTATAAGGAACATTAATTTTCTGCTTTGCTGATCCTCGTGTCTACTTCTTATATCGAGGGTGGTTACAGAACTTCCAACTTGTTAGGTCAATATCATCACTCCAACTAAGTAAATTGCCAAGTCCTTACTGGACTGTTATAATTAAAACAACCAAAATAGAACAAAATAGCAAAAAAACAACAAATATCTGATGCTTGATGAGGTGACTACGGATAATGATTGGGCTGACGAGTTGTGAGATGCGACCTATGAGAAAGTGAGAGACCGAGCTACATCTGATTTAGCAAATATTTTCTGAAACATGATTTTGCTATAATTAAATATATGTATAACATTATTTCAACCTTAATGTTATATTTGCAAGAACGAGCCAGTACCAAGCTCTTCTAATTGAGAAGTACGAACAAGCAGCATTTGTAATTGTTCCAAAGAAACGCTTTTGTTTACCTTCAACACCTTCAATGATTTGCACCTGCTTACAAGTCTCTCAAGTGCATCAAAATTGACTTCGCTGACAAGATTGGCAAAGTTCAGTATTTCCAATGATGTAAAACTTTTTGGGAAATAGCTCAACCAACTTCCACTGCTATCTTCTATACTATTCTCCTGGACGTCAAGCTTAGTCAAATTCCTGTAAACAAAATAGAATTTAAGAGATTACAATTGTAATTTATATCAAACAAAAAAAGTAAATTGTTACACAGCACATGGATAAATTGCAATTTTTAAATTCTAGGAAAAAAACGACACGGAGAATAACCTGCTAAGTAAAATAGAAATCAAATACAGTCTGTGAAAAATTTATTGAAAATTCCCACCAATAGTCTATAAATATTTTCACATCACAACTTATTTGAGTTTTTGACCAATTCCAAGCTCCACCGAAGAGGATGAAGCTACACCCAATAATTTCCCAAATGACGTGAAATTGGAAGAACTATTTGTAAACTTCACTGACTGGGATAATTTGAAGCTTAATTAATTACTTTTCATAAAAAAATCAAGGTCTAACTAGATTAAATCCATTACTTTTCCCATTTGGAAAAAAAAAAACTGAGAAAATATATGCTTAATTTTAGTTCAACTTTTTTCTTATCAAAATTATCTACATTATTTATCATATACTACAAATGATTTCGATTCACTCAAAACTCCCACTGATTTCTCATACCTTGCACTGGCAGTTAGCAGCTTGTAAGCAAATGAGCAATAGAATCAGAGAAGAGGAAGAAATGGGAGAATCAAAGACGGCGCCTCCTAGGTTTAGAAAAGGGAAGGACTAAATAAAGACTGACAGCGCCTCCTAGGACTAAAATAACAACGGATGTTTTAATCCATCGCTAAATTAACGACGGATGAAGACTTCCGTCGCTATTCCGTTGCTTTATTTTCCCGCAATTTCATTCCCGTCACTATTAGTTACAGAATTTTCTCCCGTTGTACAATTCCGTAGCTAATATTGTAATCCATTTTAATTCCATCATATTTCGTTTCAAAATATAGAAATGGAGTTTTCCGTCGCTAATTTCCATCGCTAATTCCGGATTTTCTTGTAGTGGTTATAGTTGTCTGCACACTATTTTTTGATCATGCCATTTCTTGGTCTTTTCTTTGTATAATATGGCATTCTCATAAGCCTGTAGGCAGAATTCCTCTAATTCGTTAAGTTGGTGGAGCCATTTTTCTCATGCTGCTTGTGGATCAAGATTTAACTTCTTTAGTGCCCAGTACGCTTTGTGTTCAAGCTCCACTGGCAGATGACACACTTTCCCAAACTGTTGGACAATTATGACCCATAGCGTCACTATTTGTACAGATCATGATGTTGCTGTACAAATTAACTATGTGACAAAGGAGATTGCTCTCTTATCATTTGTGATTAGGTCACCAAGATGTATAAATGATAGGAGGTCCCTATGATTTGTTCCTGGATTGAGATGATATGAGACAGTATCAATCCACGAAGGATAAATCATTAAATATCCCTAGTCAGAGTATTATCGAGATTGGACATCGATAATGCGTAAAAGACTAGTATTATACTTGTGCGCGTTGTGAGGGCATAACGACATAGTTCTCATATATTTGGGTATAGGATACTCATGCAAGTGTAATAGGAGGTTGTGTTTTACCGATGGTACGGGAAATAGCTTTGCTCTGGATAGACCCCCTCGGAATTCCATTGGTAGTATGACCATGTGTCTATGGAAGTCCGAAATCAGGGTAGGTGTATTTGGTCTTAACCTAAGACTTGCACCGCTAATACTTGCGACAATCAATATACTTTGGTTTTGGTCGTCCAAGGCTTTAACAGGTTCTGTGTACGCCTCTGCTGGGTATATTGAGAATCGTAGTGTGTTGGGTGTGATTTCAAGACGGAAGTATCACTCCAGTCATATGGAGATGATGATCGCGCATGGGTACATAACTGGTTCTCTAAAGGGTTGCAACCATCGGGATAATATGACTTGGTCATGATTTTCCGATAATAAAAAGACTAGTTGTTCGTGATCCGATATATGCTTCGTACAGGGCAGACACTGTACCAGCCCCAGGCCTTGCATGTGATCATCCGATACTGGTTCGAAATACGCAATACTACGTATACTACGCCTGATATAGATCATTTATTCCTGTAAGCGTGTTTATGGAGAATTGGGTAGGTATGACGCTTTGCTAGAAGCCAACCTTGTCTTGTAAATCGGTACAAACGTAGTACGAGGTACTTACGTGTTCGGATAGTCCGACGACCGAATTTACTGCCAACATATCCGGGGATCTCATGGGTGGCTTCCCGAAGATTCACCGATGACGTATGACTCACACTTTATTAATCTGGGATTAATTAGATGAGAGAGAAAATTAATCTGGGATTAATTGCGGAGATATTTTATCTGGGATAAAATATCATAAAAGAGAGATAACAATTAATTTGGAATTAATCGATAAAATAATATATTCGATATATTGTACGAAATTAGATTTCGACGCGGAATTAAAATTAGATTTTAATTTGGGCGAACGAGTTAATTTAGAATTAATTCATTAGCGATGTGAATAGTGATTTCGCTAGGCATAATCATTTAATTACGTCACAACGAAAAATTCATTAATTTGGAATTAGCGAACCCGAGCCCGAGATTGTTTACGAGCGCATTCGCATTTCGAATTCGAGTGCGGCACGCAAGTCAAATCAAGCGTCAAATCCCTAGTCGCATCTAGCGTCACATCATTCGTCAATCAAGTGATTGACGTCTTTCACTTTGAGTGATTGATACCAGTCACTATTCATTGATTGATGGAAGTTGATGTTGGTAGTTGGCAAGCATTTATGGCTTGACTTTTCAAAGAGAAAAAAATTAGTATATGGTAAATTGATTTTAGAAATCAATTAATCTAATACACTTTTCATCTCTCTCTCTCTTGGTTCACGATTTTGGAGCCAAAATTCTCTTCCTCTCTCTCTCGGCATTACCAGCCATTTCCCTTCTGTTTTCTGTTTTGGACCGAAAGTGAAGGAGAAACATATGGTGATTTTATGGCAAAATCATCAAGAGTTAGCACTCAAATGAGTCCAATTAAAATAATTGGGTAATGTTAATTTGAAGTTCAATTGGATTGAATTTTGATTTGGAACATTTTTCCCCAATTTAAGTAGGCTTGGCCGAATTAAAGTAACATGAAATTCATTGTTTTTTTTTTTTATTTTGATTCATTGGATGAGTTGAATTGATTTGGGAAATGATGATTGTGGATTAAATTGGATTGAAACCGAATTGGAACGCAAAAACCCGTAATTGCCGAGAATAAAGTAGCATGTATTGGGTTTGATTTTGATAAAATTGTGTTGGACACTATTTGATATTAAAGTGCATGATTAATTAGGCTAATTGATGTTTTAGGAATGTTTATTGGATGATTAATTGTGTATTACACTTAGGTTAATTAATTATGGAATTTGGAATTTTATAAGTTAATTAATTTGGGTTTATTTTGGAAATTGGGCTTTAATAGGTTGTAATTGGGGTTTTGGGCTTGGTCGTACCAAGTTAGGTTTAGGCCAATTTGGTTGGATCCAATTGGGCCCATAACCGCATCCAAAAAGTCCAATTATGACTTAATGGACCTTAATTATTTAATTGGGCCTAATGGGCCAAAATTAATTTAAAGGCTTATGGGGTAACTCCCGGATTGGACCTTGGTTATCGGTTTGACCCGAGTTGACCAAAAGTCCACGCCTTAAAGAAATTAATTAAAAGCCCATTGGACTTTAATTAAATAAACATTAGATGTTAATCGGGCTTTGAGACCCGTTGCGATTAAATTTGGAATTTAAGTCGTAAAGGTTCATTAATAAAAGTGTAATATTTAATTTGGAATTAAATAGTGAATTAGTATTAAATACAAATTGAATTGGATTTAATTTGTAGTTTAATTTAATTCAAGAATTTGTACTTTGAGTACTTATTCGCAAAACGAGTTTGACTCGCGCAAAAATCAAATCGTTGTTTGAACATTGGATGATCACTAATTATCAGATTAATTAATTGGATTAGATTGATTGATAACATGCTTGTATGAATACATGGTTGCGATGCATGAATAATGTATATCGGATGAATATTAGTCGGGTGAGACAATTTTGGAAATTGTAATAAATTTGATTTATTAATTGGACCTGCGTGTCCAGCCTTATGACCTCTATTCTCATTGTATTTCTCTTCTCACCTATTCCCCTAAATGTAAATGAGGTTTCTTTAGAAGTGTAGTGTAACGGGTAGAAGTAAATACATGTGCTAGTTGGAGAGAGAAAATGAGAGATTTGATCTAGGATCAATGTAAAGTATCCATCCGCATATCATTATATTTTATTTCATATACGCTTTATTATGTGTTTAGAATGCATGTTTAAGGGTGTATGATGATGAGAGACCTTAACAAAGATAATAAATTGGTTGCCAATTTGCACGCGAAAAACCCTCGCTCAATATTAAGCGTATTTCCTTCCATTGAGTGATTCTCAATCAAGATCCTAGACGGTATTGGTTTGTTGGCCAAAGTCAAGGCCTTTGTCTGTCGAAGATGTGTTTGAATCACGAAGGCTTTGTTCCATATCAGTGTCTTGTCCAAGTTGTGGTTTGTTGGCCAAAGTCAAGACCACTTCTTGTCCATCGACATTGATTACGAAGCTTTCCATGGTCAATGGGTCGCGCTTGACTGGGATCACTAAGTTTGTTGTGCCAAAGCCAAGGCTTAGTTGATTCAGAGGAAAAAGGTTAGGTAATACATTGGATGTATTGGCATATATAAGATATATGTTTCGGACTTGGATGTCCCTCTACCGGATCTAGGAATTTGATTGGATCCAATTGATCTTAGAGATCTACCTAGTTAATTATCATACAATTTGTTGGCCAAAGTCAAGATTGTGTGATATTTAACGGGATCCTAGCCCACTAGGAAATGCGGTTTCCCGAGTACTCGACAGAGGGTTAGAGGCTCGCCGAAAAATAGTGGGGGGCAAGAATTGAATTTGCAATACTCGTTCAATTACTCGCCATACGCGCTCATTCAAATTATTTCGTCGTTAGATTAAATGTTAGTTGGACTAATATTTAAATTGTTGTTTTAATTAACAGTTGGACTGTATTATAGTTGATTATATATAATTGGATTATATTAATCAAATATTTGAATTAATTAATTTCAGTTTACAGTTGATTTTATAATTGGATTATAGTAATCAATGTAATTGAGGTTAATTAATTTAGATTATATTTGATTATATAGTTGGACTATTATAATCATTATAATAAATAGTACCACAAATCGTTGATTAAATAGTTGGACTATTAGAATCAGGAAATAAATGGAAGATTAGTGTTTAAGACATAATCTTGGGTGAAAATGTATTTAAACGACTTTAATTTTCAAATTGGGAATAAATTTCAGGATGGTCCTGGAAAAATAATAAGTTATTTTATTTGATAAAATAATATATTAAGCCTAAGCCTGGAGTTAAGCAAATAAGTGGAACATGATATTTGGAATATTCATGTAATGATAACTTTAGTGCTTAATCCATTATACTTGTCATATAAACTCCTTAATTTCTTTATCAGAACTAAGGATTAGATTCTTAAAGTATGATATTGAAATTGAAGGATATTCAAAGATTAGATCTTAGAAGTACTTGTAAAAATTGCAATAAATAATTCTTGGAGAATTAATGACTAATCTCAATGAGATAAAGTCAAAGTTTGCAATAAGGCAAGTAGCGCAAGGCGCACCTTACTTCGATATTCTAGAAACCCGAGGCTTGGCCAAAGGCGACCGGAATATGGAAAAGGTAAAGGCAAAATCATTATAATCTTCTAGGAAGATAAAAGGACATATCCCAAGAAAGAATTGATGACGAGCAAGGCTCTAACTTCAAAAATGATTGTCATAATTATGTTCACAGCTAGTATTAAAATTAGATTTTAGATACTTAGTGTGGCACATAAAATATATATTGATGTTCAGAATCTGTTTTGAACAGGATACTGACTTCGATTGAGATTAATCTGCGAATTGGAAACGGGACTAAAGTCGCTGTTTTAACCATAGATACCTGAATTTAGGAACTACCCTAGGGTATGTACCTAAATTTGGAAACTGTTATATTGTAACTAGTTTGACTAGAAATATTATCTTTATATCGCGTATAACCCACTGCGGGTGTACCTTTATATTCTAGAACACTAAAGTGTTTCATTATATAAAGATGATATTGAGATAAACACATTAGATGTGAATAACAGAATTTATATTTTGAATATAAATAATATCTCAAATATATAACATGACAAATAAATAGCTCAAAATGATTTGATCTGTTAAGAAACTAATTGTGGCATAGTTGTCAGGGACACTATCAAACAAGACTCGTATATCCGCACTTTTGAAGAGCGGGTACCAGGACTAATTTGATTATATTCAAATAAAGTCTACGAATCTAGTTTATTGGGCAAAGCGCCTAAAACACTATTTACTTGGTAAAAGTGTCAGTGCCACCGATCTGTTAGCCCTAGTTCATAGTGAAGCAAGTGGGCCGTGTCTAGCTAGGCTAGATATGACTATGAATATTTCGTGACCTTTACGGATGTTGCATCGCGTATGGTTATTTGTTTCTTTAGAAACACAAATCGGAAACTTTCAAGTTTCGACACGAAATAGACAAACAGATCGGCTAAAGTATGAAACCGTCACGGTAAGACCGTAATGGAAAATACTTAAGCAATAAGTTTCTAGTATACTTGAAAGAGTACAGTATTCTTTCAAATGAGGATTCCTCCCGGAACATGTAAGTTTGACGGTGTGTCCGAATAGGATTAACCGAATTTTGTTAGACATAATAAGGTTAATCACGAGTCGTTCTGAGCTACCATTTCCTTCAACAGATAAGCTTTAACCAGTGCAAGAACTTATTTTGAATAAGGTTCCATAAAATATCTGTTTGACAGATAACATATTAGATATGAACTGGAAAGAAATCGAGTTTCTCATTCCTGTAGATTTGGGTATACTAGGTATACGTTTGGATGATAGCAAACATGAACCCAAATTGGATAAGTGCCAAATGTAGGTTATCCTATGGATACTATAAGTATTGTACTTATACATCTCACTAGAGAACAATTAGATTGTTGCTCACCATACGATTTTCCTAAAAGGAATACCGATATGCATTGGTAAGTGGGAGGATAGTAAAACTCGATGAAAATCGAAGTAATACTGTTCAAGGCATCGAATCCTTAATGGAACACATATAGTTCATCGAGGATGAAACTATACCATTAATCTTCGAATACACAAGAACCGCGTAGGTCGGAGAGAGTCAGAAAACAACCTGGGGTATGGGTTTCTGATCTCACCTCATAAAGATGTCTATCTTTTGAGGAATACCAACTGACTACGTATGAGGAAGTGATACAAGGTATCGACTCCCTATTATGGCAAAGTGCCATGAGTCCGAAATGGATTCCATGTATATCAACAAGTTTGGTTACTAGTTGATGTGCCAAAAGGCATTGTGCCTATTGGTACTATATAAGTCTTCAAGGAAGACATACATGGATGTCAACATACCAACGTATAAAGCCAGGCTTTTAACGGAAAGGTATCGTTATCAACATTGTGTTGATTATGATTCAACCTTTTACCTGTCGCCACAGTAAATCCATTTGGATAATGCTTGCTAATGCTACATGTTTCATTTATGAAATATGACAGCTTTACAGGAAAATCGCTTTCCTGAAAAGGAAACCTTTTGGAGGATGTTTACAACATCCTGTCGGTTTTTACGTAACTAGCAAACAAGGTTTGCGGGTTATTCGATCCATGTTTGGATTGAAGCAAGCATTAGGTTCTTGGAATTATCGTTTTGATGTAATCATAATGATTTATGATTTAATTCAAAACGAAAATGATTCTTGTGTAAATAAGAGGGTTAGTGGGAGCACACTGACAGTGGCTGTCCTATAAAATAATGATAATATGTCATTTCTTGGAAATGATATTCCTATAAAATAACTATCGGTGAAAGCTTGGCTTTCGAAATACTCTCCGTGAAACCGTACATTGAAAAATGTACGAGACCTGATGTCTCATACGCTTTGAGCATATGGATTCACAAACAGGCCAATCCGAGTGAAAGTCACTGGATTGATGTTAAGAACATCCGTTAGTATCTTAGAGAACTAAGGATGCTGTCTTAGTCTATGGAGAAGGAGAACTTGAAATGACTGGGGTCACTGTAGCAAGTTTCCAATAACCGATAAAGACGACTAAAAGTCGCAACGGTACTATACAGTTTGAATAACGGTACAGTGAGCTGGAAATCTTCCAAGCAAGATACTGTTACCGAATAAACAACAAATGCGGGTTAATTGCAGCAACTGAGGCAGCAATAGAAGCCATCTTCTATTGATGATCGAATAAATCGTGGCGATGTGATGATCGAATAAATCGCATCAGACGATAATCATGGAAATCCACTGACGAAAGCTTTTCTCAGTAGTTTGAGCCAACCGTACATAGTTCAGGTGTAAGAAACTCGAGTGACTAGCTATAGGCCAAGTGGGAGATTGTTGGACAATTATGACCTATAGCGTCACTATTTGTACAGATCACAGTGTTGTTGTACAAATTAACTATGTGATAAAGGATATTGCACTCTTATCATTTGTGATTAGATCACCTAGATGTATAAATGATGAGAGGTCCCTATGATTTGTTCCTGGACGGAGAATGATATGAGACAGTATCAGTCGACGAAGGATAAATCATTAAATATCCCTAGTCAGAGTATTATCGAGATTGGACATCGATAAATACATAAAAGACTAGTATTACACTTGTGCGCGTTTGTGAGGGCACAACGACATAGTTCTCATATATTTGGGTATAGGATACTCATGGAAGTGTAATAAGAGGTTGTGTTTTACCGATGCTACGGGAAACAGCTTCGCTCTGGATAGACCCCCCGCGGAATCCCATTGGTAGTATGACTATGTGTCTATGGGAGTCTGTAATCAGGGTAGGTGTATTTGGTCTTAACCTGAGACTTGCACCGCTAATACATACGACAATCAATATACTTTAGTTGAGGTCGTCCAGGGCTTTAACCGGTTTTGTGTACGCCGATACTGGGTATATTGAGAATCGTAGTGTGTTGGGTGTGATGTCAAGACGGAAGTGTCACTCCAGTCATATGGAGATGATGGTCACGTAGGATACGGAACTCGTTCTCTTAAATGCTCGAGCTATCGGGATATTATGACAAGGTCATGTATATCCGATTATAGAGACTAGTTACCAGACATCCGATATGTGCTTCGTACGTGGCAGACACAATTCCAGCCCCAGGCCTAGCACGTGAACATCCGATACTGGACAGAAATACACAATACTTCAGTATACTACGCTTGATATAGATCACATATTCCTATAAGGATATTTCTGGAGAATTGGGTAGGCATGGCGCTTTGCTAGAAGCCAACATTGTCTTGTAAATCGGTACAAATGTAGTACGAGGTACTTACGTGTTCGGATAGTCCGAGGACCATATTTACTGCCAACATATCCGGGGATCTCATGGGTCGCTTCTCGAAGATTCATCGATGATGTATGACTCGCACTTAATTAATCTGAGATTAATTAGAAGAGAGAGAAAATTAATCTGGGATTAATTACAGAGATATTTTATCTGGGATAAAATATTAATTAAAGAGAGAGCGATTAATTTGGAATTAATTGATAAAATAATATATTCGATATATTATGCGAAGTTGGATTTCGACGCGGAATTAAAATTAGATTTTAATTCGGGCGAACGAATTAATTTAGAATTAATTCGTTAGCGACGTGAATAGTGATTTCGCTAGGCGTAATCATTTAATTACGATGCAACGGAAAATTAGTTAATTTAGAATTAGCGAACCCGAGCCCGGGATTATTTGCGAGCGCATTCGCATTTCGAATTCGAGTGCGGCACGCAAGTCAAATCAAGCGTCAAATCGCTAGTCACATCAAGCGTCAAATCACATGTCACTTTGAGTGATGTGACAATTTGATTGATTGATTTGAGTGATTGATGTGGTAGTTGAAAAGCATTAAAGGCATTTGCTTTTTGACTTTTGCTTTTTGCTTTTTGACTTTTGCTTTTTGATTTTTGGTATTTGAAAATTAAAAGTGGTAAAAGGTTTTATTATTTTGGAAATATAAAAAACAATATACACTTTTTCTTTTTGACTCTCTCTCTTCTATTTTTACGGTTTCTTTGAGAAACCATTTTCCCTCCTCTTTCTCTCTTCTCCCTCTCACGGCTTTAAGCCATTTTCTTCTCAAAATTTATGGTTTGACCGAAAATGAAGAAGAAGGAGAAGTGCTAGCACACCTTGGGTTATATTATGGTGATAGGGAAACTAACACATGAGCTTGGATTTATTTTTTGGAGCTTGAAGCTTTGAGCTTTCATGGAGTTCTTCAATGGCCGATTTTGGAGGAGCCATCACAGCCCAAAACTGAGCTCTCCACTGCTCAACAGCAACTCAAAACCGAGCTTCAACAAAGAGGAAAATGGATTTTGTTCTTCCTAGCATCAAACCATTCAATGTGAGTATGTATTCCGCCTTACTCCTTGAAGTATTCATGCATTTTTTCTTGCTTGTTTCGTGATCTTGGGACCTAATTAGAAACCAACATACTGTTCAAGGCATCAAGTCCTTAATGGAACACAAACAGTTCATCAAAGATGATACTGTACCAGTAATCTTCGAATACACAAGAACCGCGTAGATCGGAGAGAGTCAGAAAGCAACCTGGGGTATGGGTTTCTGATCTCACCTCATAAAGATGTCAATCTTATTGAGGAAGATGAACTGACTACGTTTAAGGAAGTGATACAAGGTATCGACTCCCAATTATGGCAAAGTGCCATGAAGTCTGAAATGGATTCCATGTATACCAACTATGTTTAGACACTAGTTTTTGTACCACAAGGCATTGTGCCTATTGGTACAATATAAGTCTTCAATGAAGAGATACGTGGAATGCAACATACCAACGTACTAAGCTAGGCTTGTAGCGAAAAGGTATCGTTATCAACATTGTGTTGATTACAACGAAATCTTTTAACTGTTGCCACGTTAAATCCATTTGGATAATGCTTGCTGATGCTGCATATTTCATTTATGAAATGTGGCAGCTGATGCCAAAACCGCTTTCCTTAACGGAAACCTTTTGGAGGATGTTTACAATATCCTGATGGTTTTGTCATACCATAACTAGCAAACAAGGTTTGCAGGTTATTCGATCCATGTATGGATTGAAGCAAGCATTGCGTTCATCGAATTATCGTTTTGATGTAATCATAATGGTGTATGATTTAATTCAAAACGAAATGATTCTTGTGTATATAAGGAGGTTAGTGGGAGCGAACTGACAGTGAAAGTCCTATAAAATGATGACATGTCATTTCTTGGAAATGATATTCCCATATTACAATCGGTGAAAGCTTGGCTTTCATGAAACACTCTCCGAGAAATCGTACATTAATCAATGTATGTGACCTGGTGTCTCATACGCTTTGAGCATATGGATTCACAATCGGGCCAATCCAAGTGATAGTCACTGGATTGATGTTGAGAACATCCTTTAGTATCTTAGAGGAACTAATGATGCTGTCTTAAACTATGGAGATGGAGAACTTGAAGTGACTGGGATCACTGCTGTAAGTTTCCTAACCGATAACAACAACGGTACTATAAAGTTTGAATAACGGAATAGTGAGCTGGAAATCTTCCAAGCAAGATACTGTTACTGAATAAACAACAAATACGGGTTATTGCTGCAGCTGAGGCATCAATAGAAGCCTTCTGGGTCGATAACAAATATAATTAGATTAGATATAATTCTGTTAGCAGCTGAGCTAGGCTACAGCACAGGCTAAAGAATTAATGGTCTCATCAACGATCCAGATATATACTTTGACTATTCATCTGATTTGTTCGGATCATACATCGTGGCGATATGATGATTGGATAAATCGCATCAGACGATAATCATGCAAATTCGCTGAAGAAAGCCTTTTTCTCAGCAGTTTGAGCCAACCGTACATTGTTCAGGTGTCAGACACTCGAGTGACTGGCTATAGGCCAAGTGGGAGATTGTTGGACAGTTATGACCCATAGCGTCACTATTTTTACAGATCATGGTGTTGTTGTATAAATTAACTATGTGACAAAGGAGATTGCTCTCTTATCATTTGTGATTAGATCACAAAGATGTATAAATTATAGGAGGTCCCTATGATTTGTTCCTGGATTGAGATGATATGAGACAATATCAATCCACGAAGGATAAATCATTAAATATCCCTAGTCAGAGTATTATCGAGATTGTACATCGATAATGCGTAAAAGACTAGTATTACACTTGTGCGCGTTGTGAGGGCATAACGACATAGTTCTCATATATTTGGGTATAGGATACTCATGCAAGTGTAATAGGAGGTTGTGTTTTACCGATGGTACGAGAAACAGTTTCGCTCTGGATAGACCCCCTCGGAATTCCATTGGTAGTATGACTATGTGTCTATGGAAGTCCGAAATCAGGGTATGTGTATTTGGTCTTAACCTGAGACTTGCACCACTAATACTTGCGACAATCAATATACTTTGGTTTTGGTCGTGCAGGGCTTTAACAGGTTCTGTGTACGCCTCTGCTGGGTATATTGAGAATCGTAGTGTGTTGGGTGTGATGTCAAGACGGAAGTATCACTCCAGTCATATGGAGATGATGATCGCGCAGGGATACAGAACTGGTTCTCTAAAGGGTTGCAACCATCGAGATAATATGACTTGGTCATGATTATCCGTTAATAAAGAGACTAGTTGCTCCTGATCCGATATATGCTTCGTACGGGGCAGACACTGTACCAGCTCCAGGCCTTGCATGTGATCATCTGATACTGGATCGAAATACACAATACAATGTATACTACGCCTGATATAGATCGTTTATTCCTGTAAGCATGTTTCTGGAGAATTGGGTAGGCATGACGCTTTGCTAGAAGCCAACCTTGTCTTGTAAATCGGTACAAACGTAGTACGAGGTACTTACGTGTTCGGATAGTCCGATGACCGAATTTACTGCCAACATATCCGGGGATCTCATGGGTCGCTTCCCGAAGATTCACCGATGACGTATGACTCGCACTTTATTAATCTGGGATTAATTAGATGAGAGAGAAAATTAATATGGGATTAATTGCGGAGATATTTTATCTGGGATAAATTATCATAAAAGAGAGATAACGATTAATTTGGAATTAATCGATAAAATAATATATTCAATATATTATACGAAATTAGATTTCGACACGGAATTAAAATTAGATTTTAATTCGGGCGAACGAGTTAATTTAGAATTAATTCGTTAGCGATGTGAATAGTGATTTCGCTAGGCATAATCATTTAATTACGTCGCAACGGAAAATTCGTTAATTTGGAATTAGCAAACCCGAGCCCGGGATTGTTTGCGAGCGCATTCGCATTTTGAATTCGAGTGCGGCACGCAAGTCAAATCAAGCGTCAAATCGCTAGTCGCATCTAGCGTCACATCATTCGTCAATCAAGTGATGGACGTCTTTCACTTTGAGTGATTGACACCAATCACTATTCATTGATTGATGGAAGTTGATGTTGGTAGTTGGCAAGCATTTATGGCTTGACTTTTCAAAGAGAAAAAAATTGGTATATGGTAAATTGATTTTAGAAATCAATTAATCTAATACACTTTTCATCTCTCTCTCTCTTGGTTCACGATTTTGGAGCCAAAATTCTCTTCCTCTCTCTCTCGGCATTACCAGCCATTTCCCTTCTGTTTTCTGTTTTGGATCGAAAGTGAAGGAGAAACATATGGTGATTTTATGGAAAAATCATCAAGAGCTAGCACTCAAATGAGTCCATACAAAGGTGATAGGGAACTCACTTCATGAGCAAAGAATCAACACAAGCTTGGAGCTTGCATGGAGGACCACACATGGCCGAATCTTGGAGATCCATTACAACCCACTGCCGAGCTTGGAGGAGGCAGAAAATGAAGTTTTTGTTGTCCACCGCGTCGCTCAACCGATCGATGTAAGTATTCCGCAACTTCCTCGATTGTATTCACTTTGTATTTTCATTGTTTGATATGATCTTGGGATGCTTAGAAAATTCCAACACAAACACCATTCAATATGGGGACATACCAATGAGTGTCTTGTAAGCTGTCCAGTAGGCCCATAATGCGTCATCCAGTTTTGTAGACCAGTCTCTCATTGTTGATCCAACGGTTCTTTCCATGATTCTTTTGATCTCCCTGTTTGAAACTTCAACCTGTCCATTTGACTGCGGATGGTAGGCAATGACAACTTTATGAGTAACTCCGTATTTGGATAAGAGTGTATCAAAGTATCTGTTGCAGAAATGTGTGCCACAATCACTGATAATTGCTCGAGGTGTTCCGAAGCGAGTGAAAATATTCTTTTTAAGGAATTTTATCACCACTTTTGAATCACTTGATGGCAGTGCTATTGCTTCAAGCCATTTCGAGATGTAGTCTACTGCAAATAGTATGTACAGGTTTCCGAATGATGGTACAAATGATCCTATAAAATCAATCCCACAAACATCAAATATCTCCACTTCCAGAATATTTTGCAGAGGCCCTTCATTTCTCCTTGAAATATTTTCCGTTCTCTGGCACTTGTCACATTGAAAAAAAAATAAGTAAGCATCTTTAAACAGAGTGGGGCAGAACAAACCTGATTGTAGGACTTTGGCTGCAGTTTTATTTCCGTCGAAGTGTCCTACGTATGGTGATGAATGACAATGCTACAATACACCATTGACCTCCTCATGTGGAACACAACGTCTCAGTAATTGATTAGTACAACGTTTGAACAAGTACGGCTCATCCCAGACATAATTTTTGACTTCCTTAAAGAATTTATTCTGTTGCTGACGTGTTCATTCCAACGGCCATTTTCTCGATACTATGTAATTTACATAGTCAATATACCAAGGGACATCCTGCTGTTTCATGGCAAACACTACAAGAAAAATGCAAATTAGAGACAGAAATATCCGTCTATAATCCGTCGCTATTAGACTTTAGCGACGGAGTAGAGACGGAATTTTTCCGTCTCTGTTTTATAAGTCGCAAATTATATAGCGACGAAAATTTTATTTTCGTCGCTATAAATTGCCACGGAATTAATTCCGTCGCTATTTAGCGACAGACAATTCCGTCGCTAAATAAGGGCGGACATGTCCGTCGCTAAATAGGGGCGGACATGTCCGTCGCTAAATAGGGACGGACATGTCCGTCGCAATCTGGTGACAGAATTAATTTCGTCTCAAGTTAGCGACGGAAATGTCCGTCGCCATTTAGCGACGGAAATTTCCGTCGCTAATTAGTAGCAAATGAATTTATAAATATTTTTTAATAAAATTGTATTTTTTTTAAATTCTTAAAGAAATTAAATTTATTTTAAACAATATTAATATGAGTAAAATTATAAAATAAATATATTATAATTACTTAAATTATAAAATAACACAACAAATATTAAAATAAAAATTTTATTTCATAAAAGTTATGTGTAAAAAAGTACAACATAAAATAAATACATATAACTTAATTCTCATTATCTCTCTGCTCACAATCAGTCGGAGGATCAGGTGGACCTAAAGAGGAAGGCTGTGAACTCATGTTTCTCATCGTTTGAAAATACCGCTCCATTTCTGCCATCTTCTGTTTGAGATCAATCACTTCTTCATTTCTCTTCTGCTTCTCTTCCTCTCGGCGGTGTATCTCTCCATCCAGTCGTTGTTGTATAGTCTGTATTTCAATCCTAACTCGCTCTTGTACCCGCTGCTCAAATGTATCATCAAAAGTCGTTCCGAAGTGTGATCTACCTAAGCTGCGTAATGAATCCGGATATGAAAAGAGAGCCGAGACCGTACACTCGGCGCTTCTTAGTATCCACTCCAACCACATCTAAGTATAGGCGATTGGTGTCAAACTGAGTCTCAGCTGGCTCACCAGACTCATCTGATAACTGAGATGCAATCGCTGCCATTTGCTCCACAGCAGCTTACCATTAATAATAAATATATATAAGAAAGCAAAAATGATTTTGAAAAGAACAAATTAAAAATATATAATTTATAAACAAAAATTTATATTAATGTTGCTTGATCTTTTGTCAATAAAAGTACCATCATTCTTTGTGTGCATATGCTTAAAGACCTCATAGCCTGTGGGTGCACGTC
This sequence comes from Zanthoxylum bungeanum, assembly GCA_019454045.1. Classification (NCBI taxonomy): domain Eukaryota; kingdom Viridiplantae; phylum Streptophyta; class Magnoliopsida; order Sapindales; family Rutaceae; genus Zanthoxylum; species Zanthoxylum bungeanum. The sequence continues at coordinate 148,396 of SKCR01032906.1, forward strand.
CTAACTGAGATTCCTATTTAAAAAATAAAAAATTATTAAATTAGAATAATAAAAGTAATAAAAAATATTCGCATGTTTAAAAAATCTAACCATATCAATAGAATATTGAATGGTAGACCTCGAGCCACCAGTGTGTTTAGAAACATCCGATCCTTCTTTACCATTCTCAGTGTTTCTATTTTTTGATGCTTGCTGAGATTTTAATTTAAACACTGTACTACTCCAATACTCCTGCCATTTGTTCCAAATATTATCTGGAACGCAGAATGGCTTCCCTCCTTCTTTATATTTATAGAGCCATATACAGAGTTTATCGTTATAACCGATTCTGACACACATTATTCCATGTAGTCCTAACAGCGACCGCATGCGCAGAATCCCACTGATAAAATTTCTGTAAAAAGTAAAAAGAATTTGAATAAATAATTGTAATCAACAATGACAAATAATACATTACATATAATAATAACATACCTGAAATTCATCCCAATAGTACTCTTTTATTTCTTTAGACACTTTAGTCCACTACGTGCTCTCCTATGCAAATTTCTCCTTAAATATTTCTCTTATCCTGCGAGAGGCCGAAGGTATGAACCTGCGTATAAAATAGTAAATAAATATTTAGATTTTTTTTAATAATAATATTAATAATACCACAACGACAACACAACAATTATAATAATAATAATAATAATAATAATATAAACTTTCGAAAATCATACTGATCATAAGTAGCAGGTATAATCATAGGTTTGGTACAACTCATTAACTTTGCTGTTGCTGCTTGAGATGATCCAGCTGAAGTCGATCCTGCTGATGTCTGAGTAGTAGAAATAGGGGTAGTTGGGACTGCAGAGGGTCTATCGTCCTCTGGTGTGGAATGTGATGAGGACCTTTGGCCCGACCGCTCAACTTCTCGTCCTCGGCCAGCTGGCTGTCCTCCCCGTACCATATCTATAATCAATATACATATTTAATCATATACCAAAAGTCCATTTTCCAACTAAAAAGAAAATAAATACCCTTGTCATAATCTGACAGTATTCCTCACATTTTACAAGCATCCTATTAATTAGTTTTAATAGCACTTTATTTTAGTGATTAACAATCCAACACTTAATCACATCAAACTTTAAACCTTTTAAGTTATTTTTTCATCCACTATGTTAGTTACCGATTCATTATTTTTCATAGCAAACTCAAATTTCGGCTTGAACGCAAATTCGTGACTCATCACATGAAACACCAATTACTAAAACTAGTAATAAATTGCTTCTACAAAGAAAAACAACACTTTAATTGCAATATTTTTTTTTAAATTTTTTCTCCTTGCTCTGCTGCATATTGCAGCAGCAGCAGTCTGCTACATATTGCAGCAGCAGTCTGCTACAATATGCTGCAGCAATCTGCTACATGTCTGCTGCATATTGCAGCAGCTGCTGCAATATGCAGCAGAGGTTGGAATTTTTTTTTATGAGGTTGTGAAGTTAAAGTTACACCAACCTAACAAGCATATCAAAATAACAGTTTAGAGAGGTTATATTTTATACCAGCCAATGCCAACGAACAAAAATGCTAATAAAATACATTAGGAGGAATCCAAAAAAGCTATTGTCACTTATTATTAATTTAATAAACTACTCGTTGTCAGAATGATCATATTGTTCATCTTCGTCGTTTTCCTCCAATTCTTCATCTGATTCTATTTCTATTTCTGGCTCATCGTCTTCCTCAATATCCATGTCCTCAATATCGATATAATTGTCGTCTTCACCAATTAATCGTTGAGGTTCAGCCTCTGCCACAATTTCTATTGCATGCATTTCTACAACATCTTCTTGAAACGCAACTCCACATGACATCGAGCTTGTGAAAGATTGTTCTGAAACTTCAACAACAACATGAGCTTTTAATTTAGACACAGACCACCAATCGCTTGGATTTTTCCATACGGTTGGATAAGTGGTGTAATACACTTGCCCTGCCATAATAAAGGGATCATATTTTCTATAACTCATTTTATGATGCACATCTACAAGCTTGTATTGCTCGTGAATTCGTGTACCAACACTCTCAGTCAGATCAAACCATTTGCACTTGAATAATACCATTCTTTTAATCGGTAATGCAGGAAACTCTAACTGTCTGAGAGTGTTGGTACACGAATTCACGCTTGTAATAATCTGTCTCAGTTGCACTGTTGTTAGATCCCTTAATGCAGACATCGCTATTCATTGTTGCTCTATCTGAACCGTGTTGTCCGTGTGAAACTTATACCCATTCACGTAATATACCGGGAATGTTTTCACTTTTCGCAATGGCCCTTTTGCTAAGTCCTTTATGAATTTGTCAGAGATGTTGGAGGATGGATTACGTGCCTACACAAGTCAGAAGTTATAGTAACATGTTTCCATAAACGTTTGTTTAAAAAGTACTTAAAATACACCAATTTGCAATTTTTTACTTACATATGTTTCGAACCACAATGCGAATTCTTTGTCAAGTTTGGAATCAACCACTGCTTCAGACATATCTACATCAGTTTGCCTCAACTCCGCAATGTATATACTAACAACCAAAATATGTTATCTTCAATAAGATACTTATTATGAAATTAATGCGCTATAAATTTATAAAAATTCATTAAATTAACCAATCTTACTCAATATAAGGTTTAATTTCCTGCAATTCAGCAAAATATATGAACGAGCTGCATGATATTCTTTATCATCTATAAAGAATCTAGATCTCTCTCTGCCATATGATCTTCCCGAATTTCTGAAAATTGAGATCATCCCTTCATGTTCTTCTCCTTCACCCCCACAAGTATCATCGTTTCGTGGAACTTTCCTATGTCTAGTGTAAACATGTGGCTGAAAGTAATGCGCACAAAATGATGAAGCCTCTTCAACCAAATATGCATTACATATTGAACCTTCGACTTTAGCTTTATTGGTGACATTATTTTTCAGTCGACGAAGATACCTCTCAAACGGATACATCCATCTATATTGTACAGGACCTGTTATCCTTGCTTCATAAGCCAAGTGGATCGGAAGATGTTCCATTGAGTCGAAGAAACTTGGAGGGAATATACGCGCAAGCTTACATATAATGACAAGAATGTCTTTCGCTAGCCGCTCCATTTCATTTTCAGTAATGACAGTACAAGTAAGATCCTTGAAAAAAATGCTCAATTCTGTCAAAGCCTGCCACACATTTGCTGGAAGTAATTCACGGAATGCTATGGGTATTAACCTTTGCATAAACACATGACAATCATGGCTTTTCATTCCATACAGCTTGAGTTTTTTCATGTCAACACATCTTCCCATATTAGATGCATATTCGTCAGGAAATCGGAGTTCTTTCAACCATTTACATAATGCTTCTTTTGCAGCCTTATTCAACATGTAACAAGCTTCAGGATACATAAATTTTCCATTTTTTTCAATCCGATGCAACTCCGGACGTGAACAGAACTCCTTCAAGTCTTCTCTAGACTTGGCATTATCTTTTGTTTTCCCTTCCACATTCATGACTGTGTTGAAAATATTATCAAAGAAAATCTTCTCAATGTGCATGACATCTAAATTATGTCGAATTAGTAATTTTCCAATAAGACAAATCCCAAAATATGCTTCGTTTCTTCCAACCACACATGTAGTTCCTAACTATTTGAGCATTATTATGATCACCATCAAGTTCTGTAACCTTTTTCAATCCATATCCTTCAATCTGCTCTAAGATCTCAAAACCCGACTTCACAGGTTGTGCCACTTTATGTACTGCACGCCCATTCATGAACCACCTCTTGTTTCTTCGAAATGGATGCTCTGACGGTAAGAACTTGCGATGATTGTCAAACCATGAAGTCTTTCCACCTTTTATCAAATTAAATGCGTCTGAATCATCCATGCAATAGGGACAAGATAACTTACCTGCAGTACTCCACCCTGACAACATAGAATATGTAGGAAAATCACTGATAGTCCACAACAGTGAAGCTCGCATCTGAAAATTCTGTTTAATGTATATATCATATGTGTTTACCCCCACCTCCCACAATTCTTTCAACTCAGCAATCAAAGGTTACAAGAACACATCCAACTTCTCTTTAGGGTTTCTCGGCCCAGGCACTATTACAGACAAAAACATGTATTCATCTTTCATGCACATCCATGGTGGCAAATTGTATAGCGTCACTATCACTGGCCATGAAGAGTACAGTTGCCCCGTTTGTCCAAATGGTTGAAATCCATCAGTGCAAAGACCCAGCCTAACATTTCGAGTTTCAGCTGCAAAAGATGGATACATCTGTAGGGGTTTTATTGCGGAAATCCGGTAACGCAGCGGAATAGTGGAAAATCAGAATTTTCCGATTTCAAAACTTTTTCTCGGAATAATAAAATAAACTTATTTATTTTATTATCCAATAATCAAATTATGAAATAAAACACCATAAATCAAAATTTATGTGAATTTACCGAATTACCCATAAACCAAGCATTTTGTTTATTTTTAATCTGAAATTGTTCAAAATAATTTTGAATGATTCTAAATCATTTCTAATATGAATTTAACATGTCCCAAATGTCAAATACAATTAGCAAATTAAATTTCCCAAAATAAATGCCCAAGGCCGAGAGCCTTATTTGTTTCCAAAATGTGCATTTTGCAATTTTCATGTTCAAAACACATCCAAATGAAATCCAATCAACATAATATTTTATATGTATCATATACACATCCAAATACACAATATAAATGAAAAGCCCCAAATTTGGAAGTGGTCTTAAACCCTAATTTTTCAATTTCTTCAAATTGGACAAATTAGACCAAATTGGTTAAATCCAATACTTCAATCATGTTTCTTCCATTCAAATCAAGTCTCAACACAATGAAATAACTATCGATCAAATCTAGGTCATTTAAGAGTGGGTCAACAACTCTAGATTAGCAACAAGTTTCTAAAAACATGAAAAGAATGCTAGTTAACATCTTATAAGCATTCTATCAACTTTATACATGCTCATCCCTTTTATCAAACTTTCATCCCCCAAAAATACAAATAATAAAGAATATAAAAACATAAGAATATCACCAAGTGAAGCCCACAACAAGAGGAACATTTTTCTCTCTAATGGAAGGTTGGAAATACTTACTAAATTCCAAGCTTTTTCTTAGTTTTGCTTTTCTTTCTCTCAAGCTTCCTTTTCTTTCTTCAATGGAGTTTTTGATAAAGTGTTTTAGCTTATTAAACCTAAAGAAAAACAAAACAATAGATATCCTTGAATTTTGGCCTTGGCCGAATTGGTATATGCCAAAAATACAAGATATTTTAATTTTTGCTTTATCAAATACAACTTGCCATCTTGTTAAATAATGATCATTACACTTTAATGATATTTTCAACTTAGTCAGCAATTACAACTAGGTCATTAAAACAAATATCATAACCTTAAGATATTTATATATTAATTAATTTAATCATTTAACAATTAAATAATTAATTAATTAAATACAAATATATGTATAATATTTACATTAAATATTAAATACATATATTCATTTATGATATTAGTCAAATATCTCATTTGACAATTAATTAATGTGTATTTGAATTAATTAAACATTAAATGCAAATACACAAAAATTAATGAAATAACTATCGGGTCCCTACACATGTATTTTGCGTTTAACCTTTAAACGACTTTATAAATAATCAACATCATTTATAATTGTTGCCCTAGTGCTCTACGAGTATATTTCATTAGTGAGACTCTATATTCAGGCATATCCGTCATGAAATCCAATTTCGTGTCCATAATTTATCCACCCGTAAATTATGACGATCACAGATATACTCGCTGAATCATACAGGTCGAGGTCATGGAAAATGTATAATTCCTCCATCACAGGTATCCGGATAAATCCCAGAGATATAGATGTAAACGTCAAATCTCTATAGGGATTATCCAGTCGACTATTCTATTAGCAATCTAAAAAAAGAACATTTAGACTAACTTCTAAAATGTACCACGAGCCTATGGTTTTTATCTGATTGCTGATCATATGGACTACCTATACTCTGATACACAGAACTGAAGGATCCTATCTCGATACACACAGGACACCCTGAGGATCTATCTACACCCAACGAACAAGCGGAGGTTTGATCTTAATAGATCGGTGACGTGACTGCCATCTAAGTGTATAAGATGTCACATGTGCCCACATTGGCATCTCAAGTCTAAGAATCACAAGTGCTACTCAACCCGATAAGATTCTTATTGACGTTGGTGTACCATCCATTAAGAATCTTCGGTGAGTCGTTCGGTGTTTATCCGCTATAAACACCTACACGTCTATACTAGTCTCCAAGACTTATGGTTCATTGAGAAACCATTGGAATCATATATTCCCGTATACGACATGTACCGGTCTAAACGGGTTTACTATACTGACCAAGTAGTGTAAACCTTGACCAGGAACAGTCTGATAATGACAACGTCATGATACAACTCAATGTCAGTTGCGACGCTTTTGCAACTGCACCATGACTAGTCATTCTAAGGTCATTACATCTTTACCATATTAAAAGATACATTATATTATAGAAACTGCATATATTATTCAAAATAATAATATTTTACAGAAGTATTCATAAAGAAATACAACCGGGAATTGGCGCTGTGAGCACCGACCCCAACAACATCTTATTAAAATGTTTCCATGTTGGGGAGTCCGAGCAATGCCTCATGACACCACCCTCTTCAGTATCATGCTCGGTATACCACCTCATGTCCTTAGTAGTGGCATTAGATGCATACAATCTCTGCAAACGAGGTGTAAGTGGAAAATAATACATTTTCTTGTAAGGAACATTTATTTTGTGCTTTGCTGATCCTCGTCTCTGCTTCTTATACTGAGGGTGGTTACAGAACTTGCAACTTGTTAGGTCAATATCGTCACTCCAATATATCACGACGCTCACCCCATTCTACTTCAATTCTGCTTTATGGTGTTGCTCTATTGTGGCTTTGTACTCATCGTTCATCAGAATCTTGTGTATGCAAAATGATAGACTAATGCCTCGAATGTCTGCTTTAGTCCAACCAATGGCTTTCTTGTGTTCTCGTAACACTTTCAGTCATTTTTCTTTCTGCTCTAATGTTAGCGATGAAGAAATAATCATAGGTAAATCAGAAGAGTTTCCTGAGAATGCATACCTGAGATGGCTCGGAAGTAGCTTCAAGTCTAGTTGTGGTGGTTCTTCAATCGAGGGCTTGATTCGCTTATTTTTCGGTAATTCCAAACTTTCCACCCAATGATGTCGATTTGAAGCGAAATGGTCTATCAAGATAGTTGATACATTCCAGAATTTCATCATCTAGCTCGCTGTCAGTCATGTTGGTGATGCAAGCTTCAAGTTTATCCGTTGAAAGTTGCATTGCATCAGTATCCTCGATGATACTATCTACAACATCAATTCTGAAACATTCATCTTCCTTTTCATCCCTCGGGAATTTCGTGGCTTTGAAAACATTGAATGTAACTTCTTGGTCCTGCACTTTCATGGTTGGTTCTCATTTTTTGTACATCAATAATAGTTCGACCTATAGCCAAGAACGGTCTCTTGGGGATGATAGGTACATCTTTGTCTTCTTCCATGTCAAGGAAAATGAAATCTGCTGGGAGAATGAGTTTGTCGACTTTGACCAGCACATCTTCAAATACACCTCTTGGAAATACGAGTGTTCTATCAGCAAGTTACAGAGAGACTGAGGTGGGCATTGCTTCTCCAATCTGCAGTTTCCTATAGATAAAAAAAGGCATAAATTAACAATAGCACCTATATCACACAAAGCTTTACCGATATAATGTTCTCCTATGGTGCATGGGACGATGAAACTGCCAGGATCTTTCAACTTTGGGGGAAGTTTCCTTTGAATGATGGCGCTGTATTCTTCTGTCAATGATACTGTCTCGTAATCTCCCAATCTCTGCTTTCGTAACAGAATGTCTTTCATGAATTTGACATAGCTGGGTATTTGTTCCAACGCTTCTGCAAATAGAATGTTGATATGCAGCTTTTTGAAGACCTCTAAGAATCGAGAAAATTGATTGTTCAGTTTGTTTTTCTGGAGACTTTGTGGAAAATGTGGAGGTGTAGTGAATCTTTCTCGATCTTTTTCCTTTGCTTCTTTTTCCTCCATCTGTGGTTCTGTTTTGCTACTTCTTTTGGAAATTCCTCAGTGGATACCTTGACTCCAACATCTTTGTTTATTTCAGCACCGCTTTTCAAAGTAATGGCTTGACATTGCTCATTCCCTCTATTCCTTGGATTTGGTTTTATGTTGCTAGGAAGGTTATCTGGTGGTCTGTAACTCTAAGCATTGGCCAGTTGTCCAATTTTATTTTCCTGTGCCTTTATAGAAGCTGATTGGCTTTGAAACATAGTATCATTTTTTTTAACTGAGCTAGCACTTCCGCTATTCCTGGTTCTTTTTCATGCTCCTAACCTTTGTTCTACTGTTGGAATCCGTGTGGTGGATTGTTCATTTGCCCTGAATTGTTGCTCCATGCAAAATTGGGGTGATTTCTCCAACATGGGTTGTAGGTATTGGAATCCGTGCGGTGGATTGTTTCTCTGTCTACTGAAATTGTTGACATAATTTACCGTCTCATCATGTTGGTTGAATGATTTTGACTCTGGTGCTCTTCCATATGGTGAAATTATGGATCTAATAATACGTCACATGCTAAGAGTTTCCATGAATTTGCATATCTGATCCAAGTTTGATCATACAACATTTTGTTCCCATATATAGTGAACATATCTTAGCCATCCATTTACCAAGAATAGCCATTTAGCCTCCAATTCTTCAAATAGCAGAACTTTTTGGGGGCGTGATTTGGAACCTGGAGCTGCCAGCAAAAAATAAGAATCTTCATATGGAGGAGTTGTTAGAATTGATGCTTGAAGTGTCAATCCGAATAATGTATTGTACATTATATTTTATTATCTATTAATAAAATAACTATATTTTCATTTCAACATTATTAATGGTAATGTCACTATGCATATTAGTTTGATATATAAATATGCTGAGAATGACATCGACCATAAAATAATTATGTAGTAATACTGGACATTGGGTGGTCCGACATTGAGATAATATTACTATTATAAAATTTTCTTGAAGTAAATATTCATAGTCGTTGGTTTTTGAATACGATCAAATTCTTATAACCAAGAAGACTAACACATGTCGTATATTGAAAATAGAGTTCCAATGGTTTAATCCGATGAACCATGAGTAAAGGAAGCTCGTATAGACATGTGGGTATTCGTTGGAGCGAATACTAAATGATTCATATGTGATTCCTAATAGTTGGTGTTGGACAATTATGACCCATATCATCACTATTTGTAAAGAACATTGTGTTTTTGTACAAATTAACTATGTGACAAAAGGAAATTACTATTTTATCATTATCGTAATTAGATTACTTGGATATATATTAATGATAAAATTCCATATGGTTAAATCAGATTAATAAGATATGAGATAGTATTAATCCACGAACGGTTTAATCATTAAATATCCATAGTCGAAGAATTATTGAGACTTGACATTAATAATGCGGAATAGACTAGTATTACAATTGTGCGCGTTATGGAAGCTTAACAACATAGTTCTCATATATTTAGGTATTGGATACTTATGCAAGTGTAATAAGAGGTTCTGTTAGCCGTTAGACCGGGAACAGTTCGCTCTGGATAGACCCACTGGGAATCCCATTGGTTGTATGACTATGCGTCTATGGGAATCCAAATCGGGTAGATGTATGTGATCTTTAATCTGAGACTTACGTCGCTATTTCTTTCGACAATCAGTTTACTTTAGTATTGGTCGTCCGAGCCTTAACAGGTTCTGTGTAAGCCTGTATTGGGTTTACTGAGAATCGTAGTGTATTGGATGTGATATCAAGATGAGAGTATCACTTCAGTCATATAGAGATGATTGTCACATAAGATACAAAACTAGAACTCTTAAATTCTGCATCTATCGGGATAGTATGACTAGGTCATGACTTCCCGATTACAGAGATTAGTTACTCGGGATCCAATATATGCTTCATACGGGGCAGACACAAAGCCAGCCCAAGGCTTAGCATGTGACATCCGATACTGGATCGTATTACACATTACATAATATTAGTATTACTATGCCTGATACAAATGATATTCCTTGGCGAATATTTCTGGAGAATTGGGTAGGCACGGTGCTTTGGTAGAAGCCAACCATGTCTTGTAAATCAGTGAGAACATGGTACGGGGTACGCATGTGTTTGGATAGTCCGATAATCGTATTTACTGCCAACATATCTAGGAATCTCTTGGGTATGGGTGTTTTAACACCTAGTGTCCTAAAACCATCTGGTTTGGGAGTCACTGACCCAAAGCTCGCTACATGGATCAAAGATGTTGTATATAAATAAATAAATAAAAATCAGAAAAATCACATACCTCACCTGTGTTGATTATAGTAAACATAACAACTTTAGATACTCAGATTGGTTTGACCCATTAACTACTGAGAATTGAGACGAAATCACTAAGTTGACAACTTATAGTCGAAGCTGTTTACTGGACTATTCACACACACACTTTAAGTCTGATTTAGATATGTTGTTCAAAAGAAAGGATTTTAGTTGGAATATGCATTTTGAAGGTTCCTCTAACTTTGATGCTGAACATTCTCTGAGGACGATATTTATATATTTCTTATCTTTTCTTTTTGCTTTTGTGTGCATTTGTTTCACTACCTTTTTACTTTTGTAAAATGTTTGTGGGTATCATTACTGTAAACCCTCACGAGACTACAACTCGTCCACTAGGGACATCTAGGGATTTAAAGGCTTGTTGCATACGCTAAATGCAACTGTGATCCCTACGAAAATGGCTTAGTTAATTTTATTTTTGTGTTATTTTATATTTTGCTCGAGGACTAGCAAAATGTTAGGTTTGGGGGTGTGATGAGTGGTAATTATATCACAATTTCCCACTCATTTAACCTAATATTTTGTATAGTTTCTCGGGTTTTTGTGAACGTTTTGATGTGTTTTATTGTTATTTTGCAGATAAATAAAGTTTGGAAAGCATTGGAAGCAATTTGGGGCCAAAACAGTGAAAAAGGATGAAAAGGGCAATTTTGTAATTTGGCCGCGTCGCGACGCGCAAGCCTTCTGCGTCGCGACTTCTAACATGCGCCGTCTGCTAACTTGTACCGGACACGTGGACCAGTCAGAAGAAATTTGCTAAAATGCGCCGGATGCTAACGTACGCCGATCATGCTAACGTGCGCCGTGACACGTGTCATCATCAGAATCGATCATGCTAAAATGTGCATGGTACCGACACTCCACGTGACACTTGTCATGATTCTATGGTGCCGACACTCCACGTGACACGTGTCACCTTCTGAATGGACAAAATCATCGGTGAATCATCTTCTGCCACGTGTCAAGATGCCATTGGACCGAATCTTACCGCGTGCCACGTGTCTAAATCCTATTGGGTCGACGAAATACGCGTCAATAGTCAACAAGTCAAGCCGCGTGGACCAAGTCAATAGAGCCAGCGTCGCGACGCAAGAAGGAAGTTGGCGTCGCGACTCCAGACGCAGAATTTGCCTATAAATTGAGGCCTTCAACATTCATTTCTCTTGTGCTTTCCTTGGGATCTTTTCCCTATTTTTAGAGGATTGCATCTAGTTTTGTATATATAAATAATATTTTTAATTATGTATTTTAATTTTCAGTAATAACAATAGTTCTTCTTCTTCTATTTTCTTTTATGTTTTGTAGTTAAATTTCCGCTGGGGTAAAAGGTGAAACCTTTAATATAATTATCTAGGTAAATCTCACTTAATTATAATTTAAAAATTATAATTTAACTGGATTAATTAATGTCAGACTTTATTACCGCCTATATGGTCGGGTTAAATATAAATTATTTTACCGCCTATATGGCTGGTCTTTATGTGACAGATAATTACCGCCTATATGGCTGGTATAGTTGGACTAAATGGATTACCTCCTATATGGCTGGTTTTAATTGTTTAATATTATTAATTCCTGATAAAGAAGAACAGAAAATAATTTATATATTATAATAAGTGAGATTCCTAGATAAGAAATATTAAATGAGGATCCTCTAACCCCAGCATTTTATTTTTATTCTAGGGAAGTGATTAAACACGATATCCACACTTAATAATTGATTTTCTTTTTATGGGTAATTCTTTAGTTTGTTTATTGAGTCTTAAGTTTAATGCTTCTTATTGTCTGATCACCAATAAGATTGATATGGTAAACTTAAAATGAACTAGACATAGGGATTTTAGGTTTCAGCCTTAGATTTAATAGCCCACGATCTTCCTTGAGGATAGATAACCCTTTAATAGATTTCCTTACAGGATAGACATATACCTGTCGGGCGGGGGTAGCCATAATTGGAACTTAATCTTAATGAATCCAGGTAATTTGGCTGACATAGACATATGGTTCAATTGGGTTATACTGGGCATTTGCGTCTGACCATCGACATAGGCTTTTGCATATTTTCGTGTCCCAGGTTAGCAATCTGATTTATTACACATAGCTAAGAGAATCAATTCATCTTTATAATAATATTGTGTGGAGTCATGACCCTAGATCCTTGAGTCTTTTATTTTATTTTCCTTATTATTTTCTTTTGAGTCTATTTTTATTTTACTTAGCAAATCCACATTCATCCAACCAAAAGCAATCAATTCTCTTCTTCCTATAATTAGATACCTGTAAATAAATAGTATCAATAATTAATAACAACAGTAGGAATTAAGTCCTTGTGGGATCGATATTTTTATACTTGTGCGCTTGCATTATACGTGTGTGTTTACGCCGATCAAGTTTTTGGCGCCGTTGCCGGGGACTTATTTTTCTTGAGTTATTAATTTTGAAGCTATCTAATTTACTTGTATCTAATTTTCTTTATTTTTATCTGTAATTTTTATTTCTTTCTTTTGTTTTCAGGTGATTGAAAAATGGAACATTATTGTGAGATTGAGAGATCACGAGCTTTACTAGAAGATACACCCCAAATCTGGGAGCAACAGTCCGGTTTTATGAGGCCTGTTGTCCAGCCCAAAAACTATCACTGGATGTCAGAATCAAGCAATACTACATTTGCTCAACAGAACGCAATGGGGAGATGTGACATATGTAATGGTAACCACCCGAGAGATCATTGTGAGTACAACTACAATCCAGGGTGGCAGAGCTATCAAAATCCTTCATGGTATGAAGAACCATCACATTTCAAAGAACCATCATATTTCCCATCTTATCCACCATCCAACTTCGATTTCCATCAACAATCAGAACCATCAGAAGAAGATCAGATGATTGACACGCTCAAAGATTGGTTCAAGAAACGAGACGAAGAGTTGGATACGATGCTTGAAACATACCAGAATCAACTCGAAAGTATTCAGAGACAATCAGAATTAATTCAGAGATTGACAGATCAGACGAGAAAATTCACAGAAAACCAGAACTACATACCTCAAGAACCAGTTTCAGATGACACTGATGAAGCCTTCAAGTACCAAGCATTTCATGATGACACTTTAGCAGAAGAAGAGGCTGAGCAGTATCAACAACCAGAGGTATCAGTTCAGGAGCCCAAACCGGCAAAGTCTCGATTTGATTTTTATTATTCTGACTCTGACGATGATGAAACTGAGCTGTTTGTACCAACTGCATCAACACTTGAGGATGGAGTTCTGTATCCTCAAAATGAAGATCTTGGAGCATCCATTGCACAAATGTTTGAAGAAGATCTACCTGAGCCAATCATTTCACCCAGATCAGAGGATGAAGACCTAAAATCTGACATTTCTTTTCATCCCCAGGTTGATAATTTTGAAGCATGCATTTCACAGATGACAGATGAAGAGCTGAATACGGAAATTTTAAAATACATCTGTGAAGAAGAGGTGGAGCAAGAAGCAGAGCAAATGGAGGAGCAAATGTTTGACTCGAACAATATTAATATGGGATTAATAAAGAGAGAAAATTAATCTAGGATTAATTATGACAAGAATTAATATGAGATTAATTATCAGACAAAGAATTAATCTGGGATTAATTGCGTCGAGAATTTATCTGGGATTAAATTCGTCGAGAGGAGAGAACGCGATTAATTTGTAATTAATCGGTAAAATAAATTTAATAGTTAAATTAGATTTTATTATTTAATTTATTTAATTGGGCTAAATAATATATTAGATATATTAATTGAAATCAGATTTCAACACATAATTAAATTAGATTTTAATTTTAGCGAACGAATTAATTTGGAATTAATTAGCGTGTGAATTTCGTAATAATTTTACTTGATATTATTATTTAATTAAATTGGATTTAATTATGTCGCGACAGAAAATTCGTTTAATCGGATTAAACGAATCCGAGCCCAAAGTGTGTTGAGTAAGCCCATTTGAATTTTGAATTTAAAGTGGGGCCCACTTCACTTACATCATTAGTCATATTTGATGATTGACATGATTGATGGATTTTGGTGGTATCTTATAAAACACTCAACACATTTAATTTTAGAAATTTATCTTTCTCTCCCCGGTATTTGGCCGAATGGCCTAAATGATATTGGCCGAATGGATTTTGGGCGAATTGAAAAGAAATGGTCAAAAGGCATATATTGCTTTTCTTTTGAAGATTTGCTATTTTTGGCCACTGACATTTTCATTTAATGCCAAATGCATGTGGCCACTTATTTATCTTGGTTAAGGCCGAAATATTAAAATGAATGGCTGCTTTCTCTCTGACTATATATTCGGCAGAATAAAAAGGCTTCTTTTCTCGGTTTTGTGAGAAGCATTTTAGCTTCCTTTACAGACTGCTCTCTGACTTCTCTCATCAAGATTTCTCGGTTTTGTGAGAAGCATTTTAGCTTCCTTTACAGACTGCTTCTCTGACTTCTCTCATCAAGACCGAAAAGAAAGCAAAAGCAAAAGGCTTCTCTTTTGAAGAGAAAATTGGCTTTCTCCTTTTAGAAAGGTTGATGGCCTCTGTCTTGCAAATAGGGCCGTCCGCTTCTCTCTCTCTCTAGGGCAAATTTGCTTCTCATTGTGAGATCAAATTTGTTCCATTTGTTCTTGCTAGCACATATGAGAGTCAAATGAAGGTGTTAGGGATACTCACCCAAGAGCTTGGAAGCTTCAACATCCATGAAAAGTTTTGAACTCAAGCCGATCAATGTAAGTCATCCACAACTTAATTTTTGATTTTATTCACACACGAATCACACTTAGAGATCCCGTGGCGTGTCTAGGGCACTAACAATTGGTATCAGGGTGAGATCTAAGCTTGATTTAATTTCTAGGGTTTGTAAACTTTAATTTGAGATTTTATGTTTGGAGTATGTATTTTCTTAAATTGATGGTTTGGTTGAGCTTGTATGATGTTTAATTGGATTTGTGCATCATTGATTTTGTGATAAATTGATTAGATAAAAAATCCACAAAATCCATGCTTGGCCGATTAACACCCTAGGAATTGCTCATGGTAATTTTTTGAAAATTGCCAATTGGATGTGTTAAATGGCATGATAGAAATATTGAATGTTGATTTAATTGGATTGAAATCAAATTGAATGATTTTTGTTGCCATTGCCGTGAGTGTGAAGCATGTTGGAATGGATTGATTGTGCTTTAATTTATGTTGGACATAAATTAAAATGTTAAGCATGATTAATTAGATTAATTAGTATTTTGGAAATACTAGATTAATTAATTAATTGTGTTAATTGCACTTTAATATTGAATTAATATGTGATTTGGAATGAGGTATTAATTTATTTGTTTGTATTTGGGCCATTGGGTTTGGTTGGACCAAATTTTAGTCTTGGATTATATTTGGGCCTAAACCATTTCCATAAAGTCCAAAATATAACTATTGGGCCTTTAGTAATTTAATTGGGCCTAATGGGCCAAAACTGATTCTATGGGATAGGGTGATTCCTATTGGGTCTAGGCATTATGGGTTAGATCCATTTTGGCCAAAAGCCCAAGACTAAAGAATTAATTAAAAGCCCATTGGACTTTAATTAAATAGTATTGGATATTAATTGGGCCTTTGAGACCCATTAAGATTGGATTTGGAATCCAAGTCTTTAAGGCACATAAATAAGTGTAATTATTTAATTTAGAATTAAATATGAATTAGTATTGGATACAATTTAAATTGGATTTAAAATTATAGTTCGATATAATTCAAGAATACTTACTTTGAGTATTTATTCTTAAACGAGTTGGACTCGCGCAAATCAAATCGTTGTATGAACATTGGATGGTCATTAATCAAAGATTAATTAATTGGATTAGATTGATTGAATAACATGCTTTGTGTAAATACTTGGATGTATGTATGAATAATGTATATCGGATGGATATTAGAAGGGTGATGGTAATTTTGGAAATTGTTGTAATAAATTTAGAATTTATTAAATTGGATCTGCGTATCCAGCCTATTACCTCTTTTCTCAATGTATTTCTCTTCTCACCAATTCCCCTCAATGTAAATGAGGTTTCTTTAGAAGTATTATGTAATTGGGTAGAAGTAAGAATAGTGCTAGCGGGAGAGATGAAATGGAGAGATTTATTCTAGGAACAAATTGTATCATATATCCATCCGCATATCATTATTATTTTATTCGCGCCTTATTATGCTTTTAGAATGCATGTTTAAGGGTGTATGATGAGACCTAATCAAAGATAATAAATTGGTTGCCAATTTACGCGAAAAACCCTCAACAAATATTAAGCATTTTCCTTTCATTGAGTGATTCATTCTCAAGATCCAAGATTGGCACTGGTTTGTTGGCCAAAGTCAAGACCTTTGTCCATCGCGGATGTATTAGAATCATGAAGGCTTTGTTCCATATCGCATGTCTTGTCCAAGTTGTGATTTGTTGGCCAAAGTCAAGATCACTTCTTGTCCATCGACATCGATTACGAAGTTTTCCAAAGTCAATGGGTCCCGCTTAACTGGAATCATTAAGCTTGTTGTGCCAAAGCCAATGCTTAGTTGATTCAGAGGAAAAGGTTAGGCAATATATTGGATATATTTGTTGGTCTCTAAGACATACCCAAGATCATATAAAGCAATCAAACATGTGAATACAAAAGTAATGGCAGAATCATACTTACAAAGATCAGATGCTTGGATGTGAAGAACACAAAAATTGCTCCCATGAATTCGGCCAAGGTGCTCCTTTTGGTTGAAGATGAATCCAAGGTCCAAGATTTGATCTTTTGATTCCAAGCTCAAAGGTTGGTTTCCCTAACACCTTGTATGATTCCTTGTTGAAGTGCTAGCTTGAATGAAGAAAAAAAAATTTCCTCTTCACTTATGGAAGCTCACGGCAATGTGAGTATTTGGGAGAGAGATAGTGTTTTTGTTTTCTTTGATTTTGATTTCAAAAAACCTTATGCAAAAAGTGTTACCAAAAAATTGATAAAGCTTTTCCAAAAAGCATCTTGCAAAAAGGAGGGAAAAATGGCATTAAATGCCTCCATCTACCACCATCATGAATAGTGATTGGTTGTCAATCACTTAAAGGTGACTTGACTTCCATCACTAAAGTGATGTGTGATGCGACTAGCGATGTGACTCGTGGGCCCCATTTTAATTCAAAATCGGAGTGGGCCCGCAAACACATTCCGGGCTCGGGTTCGTTAATTCCGAATTAACGAATTTTCCGTTACGACGTAATTAAATCAAATTTAATTAAATAATTATGCCTAGCAAAATTACTATTCACGTCGCTAGCGAATTAATTCTAAATTAACTTGTTTGCCCAAATTAAAATCTAATTTTAATTCCACGTCGAAATCTAATTTCGTTTAATATATCGAATATATTATTTTATCGATTAATTCCAAATTAATCGTTCTCTCTCTTCAAATAGTATTTTATCCTAGATAAAATCTCTCCGTAATTAATCCCAGATTAATTATGTTTGAATCATACGTCATCGGTGAATCTTCGGGAAGCGACCCATGAGATTCCTGGATATGTTGGCAGTAAATCCGGTCGTCGGACTATCCGAACACGTATGTACCTCGTACTACGTTCTTACCGATTTACGAGACATGGTTGGCTTCTAGCAAAGCGCCATGCCTACCCAATTCTCCAGAAATATTCTTAATGGAATATGTATCTGCATCAGGCGTAGTATATGTAGTATTGTGTATTGTGATCCAGTATCGGATGTCACATGCAAGGCCTGGGGCTGGAATTGTGTCTGCCCCGTACGAAGCATATATCAGATATCTGGTAACTAGTCTCTATAATCGGATAAACATGACCTAGTCATATTATCCTGATAGCTGCAGCATACAAGAGTACCAGTTCCTTATCATGCGTGATCATCATCTCCATATGACTGAAGTGATACTTCCATCTTGACATCATACTCAATATACTACGATTCTCAATATAACCAGAAGAGGCGTACACAGAACCTGTTAAAGTCCCGGATGACCAAAACCAAAGTATATTGATTGTCGCAAGTATTAGCGATGTAAGTCTCAGGTTAAGACCAAATACACCTACCCTGATTTGGATTTCCATAGACACATAGTCATACTACCAATGGAATTCCGAGGGGTCTATCCAGAGCGAAGCTGTTTCTGTACCATCGGTAACCTGAGACATGGTTGGCTTCTAGCAAAGCGCCATGCCTACCCAATTCTCCAGAAATATTCTTAATGGAATATGTATCTGCATCAGACGTAGTATACGTAGTATTGCGTATTGCGATCCAGTATCGAATGTCACATGCTAGGCCTGGGGCTGGAATTGTGTCTGCCCCGTATGAAGCATATATCAGATCTCTGATAACTAGTCTCTATAATCGGATAAACATGACCTAGTCATATTATCCTGATAGCTGCAGCATACAAGAGTACCAGTTCCTTATCATGCGTGATCATCATCTCCATATGACTGAAGTGATACTTCCATCTTGACATCATACCCAATATACTACGATTCTCAATATAACCAGAAGAGGCGTACACAGAACCTGTTAAAGTCCCGGACGACCAAAACCAAAGTATATTGGTTATCGCAAGTATTAGCGATGTAAGTCTCAGGTTAAGACCAAATACACTACCCTGATTCGGATTTCCATAGACACATAGTCATACTACCAATGGAATTCCGAGGGGTCTATCCAGAGCGAAGCTGTTTCCGTACCATCGGTAAACACAACCTCCTATTACACTTGCATAAGTATCCAATACTTAAATATATGAGAACTATGTCGTTATGCTCCCACAACGCGCACAAGTGCAATACTAGTATATTCCGCATTATCGATGTCCAATCTCAATAATACTACGACTAGGGATATTTTAATGATTAAACCTTAGTGGATTAATACTGTCTCATATCTTATTAATCCGGAACTAATCATATGGACTTTTATCATTTATTTATCTTGGTAATCCAATTACAAATGATAAAAGAGCAATTTCCTTTGTAACATAGTTAATTTGTAACACAATGTTCTGTATAAATAGTGATGCTATGGGTCATAATTGTCCAACAATCTCCCACTTGGCCTATAGCCAATCACTCAAGTGTCCTACACCTGAACTATGTACGGGTCGCTCAAACTTCTGCTGAGAAAAATGCTTTCGTCAGCGGATTTGCATGGTTATCATCTGATGCGATTTATTCGATCATCATATCGCCACGATGAATGATCCGACGAATCAGATGAAATAATTGAAGTACATACTTGGATCGTTGATGAGACCATTAATTCCTTAGCCTGCGCTGAGGCCTAGCTCAGCTGCTAACAGAACTATACCTAACCTGATTAGGATTATTTAGATCCAAAATGCTTCTTTTGTTGCTTCAGCTACATCAATATTTCGCTTTTGTTGTTTATTCGACAACAATATATTGCTTGGAAGATTTCCAGCTCACTGTTCCGTTATTCAAACTATATAGTACCCCTTATTACGACTTATAGTCGTTTTTGTCGGTTTGGAAACTTGCAGCGGTGAACCCAGTCACTTCAAGTTCTCCTTCTCCATAGCTTAAGAAAGCATCCTTAGTTCATCTAAGATACTTAAGGATGTTCTTAACATCAATCCAGTGACTATCACTTGGATTGCTCTGATTGTGACTCCATATGCTCAAAGCATATGAGACACCAGGTCGCGTACATTTATTTCAATGTACAAGTTCTCGGAGAGTGCCAACAACTTTTAGATCTATCCCAGTAGATCCTTATTCCTAGAATAAATGTTGTTTCTCGCAAGTATTCTATGGAGAATTTCATGAAAGTCAAGCTTTCACCGATTATATTATGGGAATGTCATTATATTATAGGACATACATTGTCAATGCGCTCCCACTAACCTCCTTATATACACAAGAATCATTTCCGTTTTGAATTAAATCATATATCATTATGATTACATCAAAACGATGGTTCCAAGAACGCAATGCTTGCTTCAATCCATAAATGGATCGAATTAACTTGCAAACCTTGTTTGCTTGTTTAGATACGACAAAATCGTTAGGATATTGTAAACATCCTCCAAAAGGTTTCCATTTAAGGAAAGCGATTTTTGACGTTCAGCTGTCATATTTCATAAATGAAACATGCTGTATTAGCAAGCATTATCCAAATGGATTTAACCATGGCAACGAGTAAAAAGTTTCGTCGTAATCGACACAATGTTGATAATGATACCTTTTCGCTACAAGCCTAACTTTGTACGTTGGTATGTTTCCATCCATGTATGTCTTCCTTGAAGACTGATATAGTACCAATAGGCACAATGCCTTCCGGTACAATAACCAGTGTCTAAACTTGGTTGGTATACATGGAATCCATTTCAGACTTCATGGCACTTTGCCATAATAGGGAGTCGATACCTTGTATCACTTCCTCATACGTAGTCAGTTCGTATTCCTCAATAAGATTGACATCTTTACGAGGTGAGATCAGAAACCCATACCTCCCAGGTTGTTTTCTGACTCTCCGACTTACGCGGTTCTTGTGTATTCGAATATTGTGGTACAGTTTCATCTTTGATGAACTGTTTGTGTTCCATTAAGGAATCGGTGTCTTGAACAGTATTACTCCGATTTTCATCGAGTTTTACTTTCCTCCCACTTACCACTGCATATAGGTATTCCTCTTAGGAAAACCGCATGGCGAGCAACAATTACATGTTCTCTTGTGAGTTGTATAAGTACTATACTTGGTTACCCTAGGATAACCCACAAATTAGGCACTTATCCGATTTGGGTTCTAGATTGGTATCATCCAAACATATGCCCAACATTCCCAAATCTCCAGGAGTGAGAAAACCCGGTTTCTTTCCTGTTAATATCTAATATGAAGTCTGTCAAACAGATTTTTATGGAACCTTATTCAAAATAAGTATTGCACTGTTAAATGCGTATCCCTAGAAGGAAAATGGTAGCTCAGAGCGACTCATAATTAACCTTATCATGTCCAATAAAATTCGGTTTCTCTATTTGGACACACCGCTCAATTGAGGTGTTCCGGGAGGAGTCTATATTGAAAGAATACTATACTCTTTCAAGTAATTAAGAAACTTATTGCTTAAGTATTTTCCACCATGGTCTAACCGTGACGGTTTTATACTTTCGCCGATCTGTCTGTCTACTTCATGTCGAAACTCTTTGAATTTATCAAAAGTTTCTGATTTATGTTTCACAAGAAATACATAACCATAACGCGATGCCACATCTGTAAAGGTTGCGAAGTATTCATATCCACCTCTAGCCTAGCTAGACATGGGCCCACTTACGTCACTATGAACGAGGGCTTACAGAACGGTGGCACTTACACTTTTACCAAGTAAAAGGTGTTTTAGGCACTTTTCCTAATAAACTAGATTCGTAGACATCATTTGAATAGAATCAAATCCATCCTAGTATCCACTCTTCGAAAGTGTGGCTATACGAGTCTTGTTTAATGTTTCCCAGAAAACAATGCCACAAATAAGTCTCATCTGATTAATTCAGTTTGAGCTATTTGTTTGTCATGTTATACGTTTGAGATTCATTTATATTCAAAATATAAATACTGTTATTCACATCTAATGTGTGTTATCTCAATATCATCTTTATAAAATAAAACACTTTAGTTTTCTAGAATATAAAGGTATACCCGCAACGGGTTAAACTTAGATATAGAGATAATGTTTCTAGTCAAACTAGGTACATTATAACAGTTTCCTAATTTAAATACATACCCAAATGGTAGTTCCTAAACTTAGGTTTCTACGGTTAAAACAGCGACTCTCGTCCCGTTTCTGATTCGCATATCAATCTCAACTGAAGTCAGTATCCTGCTAATCAGCAGATTCCGCACATCAGTACATAGCTTATGTACCACATCTAGTATCAAAAATCCAATTTTGAAACTAATAGCGAACATGTTTATGACAAACATACGAAGCCGGAGCCTTGCACCGCCTTCACTTCCTTCATGTCTGCCTTGTCCATATGGCGGTCACACATCAAGTGACCCTGTTTGCCACAGTTTAGGCAGACATCTTGGGATATGTCATTTGTCTTCCTAGAAGACTTGTGATGATATTGCCTTTGCCCCTTTTAGAAGCTCTGGCTCTGCCTCCTAGAGCATAGCCGTCAACTCTCCAAGAGTTTACTCTTAGTTCATAATGAACCTGCCCTAGCTGTCGGGTAGAGACTATAAGATCAAATCTTTGGTAGTCTCGACCACGTAGATAATGCCCAGCTAACCTAGTTGATCGATGTCAGCAATCATCTGCAACACCTAGTGCTTGACAGATGTACCCTCTGACATGCGTGAGTGAAAGAACTTATTTTACAATTTGTACTTCTAAGATCTAAGAATAGATCTATGAAGATCTTAAATTTCAACATCATGGTATGAGGATCTAATCCTTAGTTTTGACGACGAAATTAAAGTGTCATTGCATCAAGTATAAAGGATTGAGCACTAAAGTATCATCACATGAATCTTCCAAAGATCATGTTTTACTATTTGCTCAACTCCGGGCTTAGGCCCGAGATGTCATTCTATCAAATAGAATAACTTCTCAGTTCCCAGGACTATCTGAGGTTCTATTCCCAATTTGAAAATTAAAGCCGTTTAAAGATATTTTTACCCCGGTTTATGTTTTAAACGCTAATCTTTCAGTTATCTTGATTTCAATAGTCCAACTATCCAATCAACGATTTCGGGTACAATTGAATATAATAATTACTATAGTCAAACTATATAATCAACTATAATTTAATTGGTTAAATTCAAATATATTGATTACTATAATCCAATTATATAATCAACTATAAATGAAGTAGTTTGAATACAGTCTAACTGTTTAATTTAAAACAACGATTAAATATTAGTCCAACTAATATATTTATGTATTGAAGAAAAATGAAATGAGCGCGTATTGGCAAATATCTAAACGAAATTGCAAATTTAATACTTGCCTCCCACTATTTTTCGGCGAGCCTCTAACCCTCTGTTGAGTACTCGGGAAACCTAGTTTCCTAGTGGGCTAGGATCCCGTTAAATAACACAAACTTTGACTTTGGCCAACAAACTGTATGATATTTAACTAGGTAGATCTCTAAGATCAATTGGATCTCATCCAATTCCTAGATCCAGTAGGTGGACATCCAATCCGAAACATATATCTAATATATGCCAATATATCCAATATATTCCCTAACATTTTTCCTTTGAATTAACTAAGCCTTGGCTTTGGCACAACAAGCTTAATGATTCCAGTTAAGCGGGACCCATTGACCTTGGAAAGCTTCGTAATCGATGTCGATGGACAAGAAGTGATCTTGACTTTGGCCAACAAATCACAACTTGGACAAGACATAAGATATGGAACAAAGCCTTCATGATTCAAACACATCCGCGATGGACAAAGGTCTTGACTTTGGCCAACAAACCAGTGCCAATCTTGGATCTTGAGAATGAATCATTCAATGGAAGGAAAACGCTTAATATTTCTTGAGGGTTTTTCGCGTAATTGGCAACCAATTAATTATCTTTGATTAGGTCTCATCATACACCCTTAAGCATGCATTCTAAAAGCATAATAAGGTGTGAAAATAAATTAATAACGATATACGGATGGATATTTAAAACATTTTGTTCCTAGAACAAATCTATCTCTTTCCTCTCTCTCGCTAGCACAAATCTTACTTCTACCCAATTACATAACATTTCTAAAGAAACCTCATTTACATTGTGGGGAATAGGTGAGAAGAGAAATACAAAGAATCAAGAGGTAATAGGCTGGACACGCAGGTCCAATTTAATAAATTCTAAATTTATTACAACAATTTCTAAAATTGCCATTTCCCTTCTAATATCCATCTGATATACGTTATACATTCAACACATCCATGTATTCACACAAAGCATGTTATTCAATCAATCTAATACAATTAATTAATCTTTGAATAAAGTGATCATCCAATGTTCAAACAATGATTTGATTTGCGCGAGTCCAACTCGTTGAGAATAAGTACTCGAAGTACGAATTATTGAATTATATCGAACTACAATTGAAATCTAATTTAATTCGTATTCAATACTAATTCTATATTTAATTCCAAATTAAATAACTACACTTTTTAATGCGCCTTTACGACTTAGATTCCAAATCTAATCTAAATGGGTCTCAAAGCCCAATTAACATCCAATGTCATTTAATTAAAGTCCAATGGGCTTTCAATTAATTTTAAGGCATGGACTTTGGTCAATATGGGTCAAACCCAAATACCAAAGCCCAATCAAGGAATCACCTATTTGCCAAGAAACCAATTTCGGCCCATAAGGCCCAATTAAACATAAAAGGCCCATTTGTATATTTGGACTTAATGGAATAATTAGGCCCAATTTGGATCCAATCCAATTGACCTAAACCAACTTGGCCCAACCAAGCCCATTAGGCCCAAATACAATATTTAAAGCCCAATTCTAAATTAAGCCCAAATAATTAAATTTTAATATTCCAAATATCATGATTTAATTAATTAAAGTGCTAAGTCATGATTAACCATTTAAATTAACATTTCCAAAATACTAATCTAATCCATTAATCATGCTTTTCATCATCAACACAGGTCCAACATTATTGAATCAAAAAATCATCTCATTTCCATGCTTACTAGCTCACGACATTTTAGGGTTTATATACGTTCGATTCGATTTCAATCCGATTGAATCTCAAATCAACATAACCATGTTTTTCAACTCATCCAATGATCAAAAAATAAAAATACCATGACTATATTAGGGCATATACATTCGGCCAACATACATTATTTGGGGAAAATAATCCAATTCAATTTTCATCAAATTGATCATGCATAACTCCAAGTCATTCATATACAAGCATGCTCAAACAAACAATTTGGTTAAATCATGCTCAAAACCAATTTACCCAAATTTTACCCTAAATTCAATTTCATGCTTATTAAGGCTCTTGATACCATGTTGGTCTCTAAGACATACCCAAGATCATATAAAGCAATGAAACATGTGAATATAAAAGTAAAGTATGGCAGAATCATACTTACAAAGATCAGATGGTTGGATGTGAAGAACACAAAAATTGCTCTCATGAATTCGGCCAAGGTGCTCCTTTTGGTTGAAGATGAATCCAAGCTCCAAGATTTGATCTTTTGATTCCAAGCTCAAAAGTTGGTTACCCTAACACCTTGTATGATTCCTTGTTGAAGTGCTAGCTTGAATGAAGAAAAAACAATTTCTTCTTCACTTATGGAAGCTCACGGCAATGTGAGTATTTGGGAGAGAGATAGTGTTTTTGTTTTCTTTGATTTTGTTTTCAAAAAACCTTATGCAAAAAAGTGTTACCAAAAAATTTATAAAGCTTTTCCAAAAAGCATCTTGCAAAAAGGAGGGAAAATGGCATTAAATGCCTCCATCTACCACCATCATGAATAGTGACTGGTTATCAATCACTTAAATGTGACTTGACTTCCATCACTAAAGCGATGTGTGATGCGACTTACGATGTGACTCGTGGGCCCCACTTTAATTCAAAATCGGAGTGGGCCCGCAAACACATTTCGGGCTTGGGTTCTTTAATTCCGAATTAACGAATTTTCCATTGCGACGAAATTAAATCAAATTTAATTAAATAATTATGCCTAGAAAAATTACTATTCACATCGCTAGTGAATTAATTCTAAATTAACTCGTTTGCCCAAATTAAAATCTAATTTTAATTCCGCGTCGAAATCTAATTTCGTTTAATATATCGAATATATTATTTTATCGATTAATTCCAAATTAATCGTTCTCTCTCTTCAAATAGTATTTTATCCTAGATAAAATCTCTCCGTAATTAATCCCAGATTAATTATGTTTGAATCATACGTCATCGGTGAATCTTCGGGAAGCGACCCATGAGATCCCTGGATATGTTGGCAGTAAATCTGGTCGTCTGACTATCTGAACACGTATGTACCTCGTACTACGTTCTTACCGATTTATGAGACATGGTTGGCTTCTAGCAAAGCGCCATGCCTACCCAATTCTCCAAAAATATTCTTAATGGAATATGGAATTCTTATCAGTCGTAGTATACGTAGTATTGCGTATTGCGATCCAATATCGGATGTCACATGCAAGGCCTGGGGCTGGAATTGTGTCTGCCCCGTACGAAGCATATATCGGATCTCTGGTAACTAGTCTCTATAATCAGATAAACATGACCTAGTCATATTATCCCGATAGCTGCAGCTTACAAGAGTACCAGTTCCTTATCCTGCGTGATCATCATATCCATATGACTGAAGTGGTACTTCCATCTTGACATCACACCCAATACACTACGATTCTCAATATACCCAGAAGAGGCGTACACAGAACCTGTTAATGTCCCGGATGACCAAAACCAAAGTATATTGATTGTCGCAAGTATTAGCGATGTAAGTTTCAGGTTAAGACCAAACACACCTACCCTGATTCGGATTTCCATAAACACATAGTCATACTACCAATGGAATTCCGAGGGGGTCTATCCAGAGCAAAGTTGTTTCCGTACCATCGGTAAACACAACCTCCTATTACACTTGAATAAGTATCCAATACTTAAATATATGAGAACTATGTCGTTATGCTCCCACAACGCGCACAAGTGCAATACTAGTCTATTCCGCATTATCGATGTCCAATCTCGATAATACTACGACTAGGGATATTTTAATGATTAAACCTTAGTGGATTAATACTGTCTCATATCTTATTAATCCAGAACTAATCATATGGACTTTTATCATTTATTTATCTTGGTAATCCAATTACAAATGATAAAAGAGCAATTTCCTTTGTCACATAGTTAATTTGTATAACAACACAATGTTATGTACAAATAGTGATGCTATTAGTCATAATTGTCCAACAATATTGGCATATATTGGATATATGTTTCGGACTTGGAAGTCCACCTACTGGATATAGGAATTGGATGGGATCCAATTGATCTTAGAGATCTACCTAGTTAAATTTTATACAACTTGTTAGCCAAAGTCAAGGTTGTGTATCTTTTAACGGGATAGAGGCTCCACAGAGGGTTAGAGGCTCGTCGAAAAATAGTGGGAGGCAAGTATTAAATTTGCAATTTCGTTTAGATACTTGCCAATACGCGCTCATTTCATTTTTCGTCATTAATTTTAAATATATTAGTTGGACTAATATTCAATTGTTGTTTTAATTAAACAGTTGGACTGTATTCAAACTACTTCATTTGTAGTTGGTTATATAATTGGATTATGGTAATCAATACATTTGAATGTAACCAATCAATTGTAGTTGATTATATAGTTAGACTATAATAATCATTATATTCGATTGTACCTGAAATCGTTGATTAGATAGTTGGACTATTGAAATCAAGATGGCTGGAAGATTAGCGTCAAATGACATAATCTTGGGGAAAATATCTTAATGGCTTTAATTTTCAGATTGGGAATAGAACTTCAGGATAGTCATGGGAGCTGAGAAGTTATTCTATTTGATAGAGAAACCTCTCAAGCATGAGCCCGGAGTTGAGCGAATAGTAGAGCATGAGCTTAGGAAGACTCATTGTGATGATAACTTTAATGCTCAATCTGTTATGCACAGCCAGAGCTTCTTAAAAGGACATATCCCAAGTTTTCTGCCTAAATTATGGCAAACAGGGTCACCAGAAGTATGACTGCCGTATGGACAAGGCAGACATAAAGGAATGAAGGCGGGACAAGGTTCCGGCTTCAAGAAATGTTTGTTGTAAACATGTTCACTACTGGTTTTAAAATTGGATTTTGATACTAGATGTGGTACATAAATATATGTACTGATGTGCGGGATATGCTGCCAAGCATGAGACTGACTTCAGATGAGATCGACTTACAAGTCGGAAACAGGACGAGAGTCGCTATTATGGCCGTAGAAACCTAAGTTTTGGAACTGCCCTTTGGGCATGTACTTAAACTAGGAGATTGTTATAATGTATCTAGTTTGACTAGGAACATTATCTCTGTATCTAGTTTAACTCGTTGCGGGTATTCCTTTATATTCCGAAACACTGGGTGTTTTTGTTTATAAAGATGATATTGAGATAAACACATTAGATATGAATAACACTCTTTATATTTAGAATATAAATTAATCTCAAACATATAACATGACAAACAAATAGCTCAAATTGAGTAAATCAAATGAGACTTATTTGTGGCATTATCATCTGGGATGCATTAACAAGACTCGTATATCCACACTTTCGAAGAGTGGATACTAGGACGGATTTGATTCTAATTTAAATGATGTCTACTAATCTAGTTTATTTGGAAAAGTGACTAAAACACCTTTTACTTGGTAAAAGTACAAGTGCCACCGATCTATTGATGAGTGGTAAATCTATCACAATTTCCCACTCATTTAACTTAATATTTTGTATAGTTTCTTGAGTTTTATGAACATTTTGATGTGTTTTGTGTTATTTTGTAGATAAATAAAGTTTCAGGACATTCTAGAGGTGATTTGGAGCAAAACAGTGAAAATTGGACGAAAAGGGCATTTTGGTAATTTTTAGCATCGCGACGCCTAACGTGCGCCGAAACAGTGCTAACGTGCGCCAGGTCCACAAGTCAGAATCTAAGAAAAGTTTGACTTTACTAACGTGCGTCGTGCCACGTGTCACCATCACATCCGATCTGCTAACGTGCACCGTGCCACGTGTCATCATCCTACGGTACCGACAGTCGCCATCGCCACGTGTCACTCCACGTCATTGCCACGTCATCATCCACATCACCTGTTGACCAAGTCAAAGTGCACGTGGCTGCCACATCATCATCAACCAATCACAGCGTGCCACATGTCGCAATTCTATGGTGCCGACAGTCACTTTGCCAGGTGTCGCCACGTCAGCATCAATTATTGACCAACTTATTCGTATCTGACACGTGGGGGATAAAAATCTGAACCGACCAATCAGAAGCCGCCACGTGTCACAATAATTGAGATCCCAACCACCTTGCCACGTGTCACCTTATCACCTTATCCAGAATCTAAGCCGACGAACCAGAGCATGCCACGTCGATAATGTCCAGCGTCGCGACGCTGGGAGCTTGGCGTCGCGACGCCAGAAGCCGATTTTACCTATAAATTCAGGACTTCTTCACTTCATTTGGTGTGCTTTCCTTGGGAGCTTTTCCCTGTTTTTAGAGGATTACATCTAGTTTTGTATATATAAATAATATTTTTAATTATGTATTTTAATTTTCAGTAATAGTAATATTTCTTCTTCTTCTTCTTCTCTTTTCTTTTATGTTTTGCAGTTAAATTTCTGCTGGGGTAAAAGGTGAAACCTTTAATATAATTATCTAGGTAAATCTCACTTAACTATAATTTATAAATTATAATTTAACCGGATTAATTAATGTCAGACTTTATTACCGCCTATATGGTCGGGTTAAATATAAATTACTTTACCGCCTATATGGCTGGTCTTTATGTGACAGATAATTACCGCCTATATGGCTGGTGTAATTGGACTAAATGGATTACCGCCTATATGCCTGGTTTTAAATGTTTAACATTATTAATTCCTGAGAAAACATAATATAAAATAATTTATATTTTATAATAAGTGATATTCTTAGATAAGAAATATTAAATATGGATCCTCTAACCCCAGCATTTTATTTTATTCTAGGGAAGTGATGAAACACAATATTACTAGGCTTAATAATTGATTTTCTTTTTATGGGTAATTCTTTATTTTGTTTATTGAGTCTTAAGTTTAATGCTTATTGTTATCTGATCACCAATAAGATTGATGTGATAAACTTAAAATGAACTAGACATAGGGATTTTAGGTTTCAGCCTTAGACTCAATAGCCCACGATCTTCCTTGAGGATAGATAACCCTTTAATAAATTTCCTTACAGGATAGACATATACCTGTCAGGCGGGGGTAATCATAATTGGAACTTAATCTTAATGAATCCAGGTAATTTGGTTGACATATGAATATGGTTCAATTGGGTTATACTGGGTATTTGCGTTTGACCATCGGAAGAGGCTTTTGCATATCATCATGTTTCAGGTTAACAATCTAATTTATTACACATAAATAAGAGAATCAATTCATCTTTATAATAATATTGTGTGGAGTCATGACCCTGGATCTTTGAGTCTTTTCTATTATTTTCCTTAGTATTTTCTTTTGAGTTTGTTTTTATTTTATTTTGCAAAACCACATTCAACCAATCAAAAAGAATCAATTCTATTCTCCTATAATTAGATACTTGTAAATAAATAGTATCAATAATTAATAACAACAATAGGAATTAAGTCCTCGTGGGATCGATATTTTTATACTACTTGAATGATACGTGCGCTTACGTTATACGTGTGTGTTTACGCCGGTCAAGTTTTTGGCGCCGTTGCCGGGGACTTATTTTTCTTGAGTTATTAATTTTGAAGCTATCTAATTTACTTGTATCTAATTTTCTTTATTTTTATCTGTAATTTTATTTCTTTATTTTGTTTTCAGGTGATTGAAAAATGGAACATTATTGGGAGATTGAAATATTTCAAGCTTTACTAGAAGAAGATACACCCCAAATCTGGGAGCAACAGTCTGATTTTATGAGGCCTGTTGACCAGCCCAACAACTATAACTGGATGTCATAATCAAGCAATTCTACATTTGCTCAACAGAATGAAATGGGGAGATGTGTAATTTGTGATGGTAACCACTCGAGCGATCAATGCATATACTTTTCAGAGTGGCAGAGCTATCAAAATCCTTCATGGTACGAAGAACCATCACATTTTCCATCTTATCCACCATCGACCTATGATTTTCATCAAGAACCAGAACCATCAGAGGAAGATCAGATACTTCACATGCTCAAAGATTGGTTCAACAAACAAGACGAAAAGTTGGATACAATGCTTGAAACATGCCAGAATCAATTTGAAAGTATTCAGAGACAATCAGAATTCATTCAGAGACTGACAGATCAAACGAGACAATTACCTCAAGAAGAATTATCAGATGAAACTGACAAAGCCTTCGAGTACCCAGAGATCCACAATAACACCTTAACAAAGGAGGAGGCTGAGCAGTATCAACAACCAGAGGTATCAGTTCAGGAGCCCAAACTAGCGAAGTCTCTATTTGAATTTTATTATTCAGATTCTGACGAGGATGAAGCTGATCTATTTGTACCAACTGCACCAACAACGGAGGATCAAACTTTCAATCCTCAAAATGAAGATCTTGGAGCATGTTTTACCATGATGTTTGATGAAGATCTACCTGAACCATCCATTCCAGTCGTATCAGAGGATGAAGACCTAATGTCAGAAACATCTTTACATCCTCAGGCAGATACTTATGGAGCATGCATTTCACAGATGACGGATGAAGAGTTGAACGAGGAAATTTTAAAATTCATATGTGAAGAAAAGGTGGAGCAAAAAGCAGAGCAAATGGAGGAACAAATGTCTGAACTTATTAAAGATCCAGAGCATTCAGAAGAAACATCAATGTTTTGGGGAGTACAAATTACACATATCGCCCAGAAGCTTGACATAATGGAACTCCCATTCCAAGTCAAGCACCATACGAGACCTCCTGATTTTCTTTCTTTCTTTTCAGGAACCACTGGAGGGGCAAAGAATAAAAAGGTGGCACAAACACTGAATGGGACAAAATTATTTTTGCCACTTTATCATTGGAAGAGACCCTTCAAAAGCAACGCTCATGGGATTGTCTTTAATCGGACATCCAAAACGACGCTGAAACCTCTTTGACAGATGGATTTTAGTCACGTCTGGCTGAAGACGAAAAATTTAGCGCTAGCAGGGAGGCAACCCATGCAATAATTTTAATTATTATTTTGTGTGTACATGTTGTAGAATTATTTTTAATTTTGTGTAATTTTTGCAGGAAAAATTAAAAACGGAATTTTTCAGAACAAAGCAAGCCAGTGCAAGCGGGATTTTCATAAAATAAAAATTTGACAAAATCACGAAGATATAAAGTCAATCCAGTAGAGACGGCCGAGTAAGGAGTCAGCTCTTAATACGCGTCCCAGGGGATTTATCCGTCGGAAGACTTGGTTTTGCCAACAAAAAAAAAAATTACCTAGCGACGCGATGCAAGGCCAATTTCAGCGTCGCGACGCTGGATCGATTACAGGCCTAAAAACAGCAGCCGATGAGAACAGAACCCATTTCCCTCACAGATCTCACCATTCTCTCTCAACTCACAACCACCACAACCGAGCCTTCATCCCCACCGTGAGCCAAATCATCCAACCGAGAGCCACACCTGCCGTGAGCCACTGACCACCAATTCCATTGCGAAACCGAGCCGTACCAAGTCAAGACCAATACCACCGTGACCAAGCCGAGCCGTACTGAGTCCCAACCGAAACCAGAAACTAGAAACCCATCTCAACCGAGCCACCATCAAACCGAGATCTATACTGTTGAGACCGAATCAACCCATAACCGCATCAACACCACCGTAAGTCGCCTTCGCCGACCCTTTGCCGAACCTTCACTGAGCCCACCAAGCCGTGAGCCACCCTTGCCGTGACCGAGCCACTACCTTGCCCAGAAACTGAGCCACTGCCGAGCCTTGCACAGTCGAACCGAGAGCAGTCTTCGCCGAGTCATAACCACCCCTTACCGAGACCACACTGAACCACAGAACCCACCCTTGCCAAGACTGAATCAGAAGCCTGAACCAATGACTAAAACACACCAACTACCAAGATCCAATAGAGGCACCCACTGCCGAGCCCAAAACCAAAGAAACACATGTCCGAATTTTAAATTATTAACATTGAAAATTGGAAGAAAATTTGGTAATTTGTGTGGTATTGGGAATGTTGGATTCGATTGATGGACTTTGGAAGTGTTGAAATTGATTGAATTCGTAGATTTTGGGGGCTAAGGTTGTTGTATGGTGATAGTTTTAGGGTGAATTTTGGGGAAATTTTGAGTTTTTAGAGGTGATTCTGCCAAAATATTTACTAAAAAATGGTCAAATAACGATCGTGGTAAGAAACGTAAATTGGACATAGATCTTAATCGGTAATTTTTTCCTGTAAAATTTCAGCTAACCAGGTATTATCTTCTAAACTCTTCTTCCACTGTTTAAGACATTGGGGACAATGTCTCATTTAGGTTTGGGGGAGGGAATTAGTTGATCAGTACCTTATTTTTAGTTGTAAGTTATTTTTATTTTTAGTCCAAAATTTTTCGGAAAAAAAATTGAAAAATTTTCAAAAGAATTACTAAAATATTTTGCGTTTTTGTGTTTTTATTTTGACTAAAAAGGTGAAATTGGTAAGGGATAGCTGAGTAAGGAGTTTTCACTCATGAGACGTATCTCAAACCATTTTTGAAATAAGTTAATTTTTGTTTATTTCCTTTTAAATTATTTAATTTGTAATTTCTCCATAAAATTGACTAAAATGGATCTTCATATGCTCAGTTGACAGGTATTATCAACACATATAGTAACATACGGACATGAGCTATAATTGAAAAGTTTGTAATATTCAGTTCTCTAGTTTAATTGGAGGAAGCATCTCAAAAAGTGATGGAGTAAAAAAAATGAAAAAAAAAACATCTGAGATCCGAGTTATTAAGTCTGTAAGGGTGTTTTAACACCTGGTTCCCTAAAGCCAACTAGTTTGGGAGTCACTGGCCCAAAGCTCGCTACATGGATCAAAGATGCTGCAAAAATATATATATATTTGAAGTTTGAGTAATTAAGTCCGTAGGGGTATCTTAACACATGGTGCCCTAAAGCCAACTGGTT
The DNA here is from genome assembly GCA_019454045.1 of Zanthoxylum bungeanum. Classification (NCBI taxonomy): domain Eukaryota; kingdom Viridiplantae; phylum Streptophyta; class Magnoliopsida; order Sapindales; family Rutaceae; genus Zanthoxylum; species Zanthoxylum bungeanum. The sequence continues at coordinate 182,904 of SKCR01032906.1, forward strand.
TGGGAGCCACCGGCCCAAAGCTCGTTACATAGATGGAAGGTATTGTATATAAATAAAAAAAAAAATCAAAGAAAAAATCAGAAAAATGAGAAAAATTATTCCATTGCTACAAAAAAGATGTGAATTCTGATAAAACTTTAGGACAAAAATATTACTCTCTTATCAACTGTACTTATGACTGTTGTGGGCAAAAATGAGTTGTTTAATATTTTGTTAGTTGTGTATATGGAGAATGGTAAATATAATCGGAGAATTTACTTATTCGGTAATTTAGAAAGAAACAAAACAACTAGTAACTTGGAGTAGAAGTTTCACCTGATTAGTCACTAACTTCTTTATTCTCTTTTCGCTTGTCTTTTTGCTTTTGTGTGCATTAGTTTTACTACATTTTTACTTTTGTAAAATGTTTGTGGCTATCATTGCTGTAAACCCTCACGAGACTACAACTCGTCCACTATGGACACCTAGGGGTTTAAAGGCTTGTTGCATATGCTAAATGCAACCGTGATCCCTACGAAAGTGGCTTAGTTAAATTTTATTTTAAAGATGTTTATTTTATTCTGTGTTTTGCTCGAGGACTAGCAAAATGTTAGGTTTGAGGGTGTGATGAGTGGTAAATCTATCACTATTTCTCACTCATTTAACTTAATATTTTGTATAGTTTCTTGAGTCTTGTGAATATTTTGATGTGTTTTGTGTTATTTTGTAGATAAATAAAGTTTCAGGACATTCTGGAGGTGATTTGGAGCAAAATAGTGAAAATTGGACGAAAAGGACATTTTGGTAATTTTCAGCGTCGCGACGCCTAACGTGCGCTGAAACAGTGCTAACGTGCGCCGGGTCCACAAGTCAGAATCTGAGAAAAGTTTGACTTTGCTAAAGTGCAACGTGCCACGTGTCACCAGCACAGCCGATCTGCTAACATGCGCCGTGCCACGTGTCATCATCCTACGGTGCCGACAGTCACCATCGCCACGTGTCGCCACGTGTTACTCCACGACATTGCCACGTCATCATCCACATCACATGTTGACCAAGTCAAAGAGCCACGTGGCTGTCACGTCATCATCAACCAATCACAGCTTGCCACATGTCGCAATTCTATGGTGCCAACAGTCACTTTGCCACGTGTCGCCACGTCAGCGCCACATCAGCATCAATTATTGACCAACTTATCCGTATCTGACACGTGGCGGATAAGAATCTGAACCGAACAATCAGAAGCAGCCACGTGTCATAATAATTGAGATACCAACCACCTTGCCACGTGTCACCTTATAACCTTAACCAGAATCTGAGCCGACGAACCAGAGCATGCCACGTCGACAATGTCCAGCGTCGCGACGCTGGGAGCTTGGCGTCGCGACGCTAGAAGCCGATTTTGCCTATAAATTCAAGCCTTCTTCACTTCATTTGGTGTGCTTTCCTTAGGAGCTTTTCCCTGTTTTTAGAGGATTGCATCTAGTTTTGTATATATAAATAATATTTTTAATTATGTATTTTAATTTTCAGTAACAGTAATACTTCTTCTTCTTCTTCTCTTTTCTTTTATGTTTTGTAGTTAAATTTCTGCTGGGGTAGAAGGTGAAACCTTTAATATAATTATCTAGGTAAATCTCACTTAACTATAATTTATAAATCATAATTTAACCGGATTAATTAATGTCAGACTTGATTACCGCCTATATGATCGGGTTAAATATAAATTACTTTACCGCCTATATGGCTGGTCTTTATGTGACAGATAATTACCGCCTATATGACTGGTGTAATTGGACTAAATGGATTACCGCCTATATGGCTGGTTTTAAATGTTTAACATTATTAATTCCTGAGAAAGCAGAATATAAAATAATTTATATTTTATAATAAGTGATATTCCTAGATAAGAAATATTAAATGTGGATCCTCTAACCCCAGCATTTTATTTTATTCTAGGGAAGTGATGAAACACAATATTACTAGGCTTAATAATTGATTTTCTTTTTATGGGCAATTCTTTATTTTGTTTATTGAGTCTTAAGCTTAATGCTTCTTGTTGTCTGATCACCAATAAGATTGATGTGGTAAACTTAAAATGAACTAGACATAGGGATTTTAGGTTTCAGCCTTAGACTCAATAGCCCACGATCTTCCTTGAGGATAGATAACCCTTTAATAGATTTCCTTACAGGATAGACATATACCTGTCGGGCGGGGGTAATCATAATTGGAACTTAATCTTAATGAATCCAGGTAATTTGGTTGACATAGGATTATGGTTCAATTGGGTTATACTGGGTATTTACGTTTGACCATCGGAAGAGGCTTTTGCATATCATCGTATTTCAGGTTAGCAATCTAATTTATTACTCATAAATAAGAGAATCAATTCATCTTTATAATAATATTGTGTGGAGTCACGACCCTAGATCTTTGAGTCTTTTCTATTATTTTCCTTAGTATTTTCTTTTGAGTATGTTTTTATTTTATTTTGCAAAACCACATTCAACCAATCAAAAGCAATCAATTATATTCTCCCTATAATTAGATACTTGTAAATAAATAGTATCAATAATTAATAACAACAGTAGGAATTAAGTCCTCGTGGGATCGATATTTTTATACTACTTGAACGATACGTGCGCTTATGTTATACGTGTGTGTTTACGCCGGTCATCTGTTAGCCCTCGTTCAGAGTGACGTAAGTGGGCCCATATCTAGCTAGGCTAGAGGTGGATATGAATACTTCGTAACCTTTATGGATGTGGCATCGCGTTATAGTTATATGTATCTTATGAAACACAAGACAGAAACTTTTGAGTAATTCATAGAGTTTCGACACGAAGTAAGAAAATAGACCGGTAAAAGTATTAGAACATTGCGGTCAGACCATGATGGACAATACTTAAACATATGAGTCGCTCTGAGCTACCAATTTCCTTCTGAGGATACGCATTAAACAGTGCAATACTTATTATGAATAAGGTTCCATGAAAATCTGTTAGATAGACTTCATATTAGATATGAACAGGAAAGAAACCGGGTTTCTCATTCCTGAAGATTTGGGAATGCTGGGCATATGTTTGGATGATACCAAACTAGAACCCAAATCGGATAAGTGCCTATTTGTAATTGGTTATCCTAGGGAAACCAAAGTATAGTATTTATACAACTCACAAGAGAACAATGTAATTGTTGCTCTCCATGCGATTTTCCTAAGAGGAATTCCTATATGCAGTGGTAAGTGGGAGGAAAGTAAAACTCGATGAAAATCAGAGTATTACTAATCCAGGCACCGAGTCCTTACGGAACACAAATAGTTCATCATGGATGAAACTGTAACAATAATCTTCCAATACACAAGAACCGCCTGTTGGTTATTATCTAAGTCCCAAGATCAAACAAGACATGAAATCAATGTGTGAACACACCAATGGAGATAGCGGAATACTCACATCGATCGGTTGAGTCGATTTGAAGACGAATGAAGCCCAAAATGGTCACTGCCAAGGGCGCCAAAACCAGCAGTTCACTGCCTCCAAAAACAGAATTTTGAGTGACGAAATGGAGCTCCAAGCCTCGTCCGACGGATCCCGGCTCATGGTCGAACCTCCCTACCACCTTCGCAGACTCGTAAGTGTGCTAGCACTTGAATTTTCACCATGAAAACCCACTCATGCTTCCCTAATATTCACGCCCAAATGAAGTTCAAAACCAGTGAGCAAAGCCACTGTTTTGGCGTGAGAGAGATGAGAGAGTGAGAGAGAGAATTGTGTTTTTGACTTAATGAAAAATGTGTAAAACTTTTGATTATATATTTTCCAAAATAAATAATCAATTTCATTTAATTAAATCCAATTTATCAAATGAAATTTGGAGCCAAAACTTAAAGCTTTTCCCTCCAAAATGCTTTACACTATTCTAGTCAAATCCATCACTATTCATATCACCTTTATTAAAGTGACATGTTGTCAAGTCACATCACTCAAAGTGACAAGTGATTTGACGCTTGATGCGACTGATTGATTTGACGCTTGATGCGACTTGCGTTGCCGCATTCGAATTCGAAATACGAATGCGCTCGCAATCACGCTCGGGCTCGGGTTCGCTAATTTTCAATTAGTGAATTTTCCGTCGCGTCGTAATTAAATGATTACGCCTAGCGAAATCACTATTCACGTCGCTAACGAATTAAAATAAAATTAATTCGCTCGCCCGAATTAAAATCTAATTTTAATTCCGCGTCGAAATCCAATTTTATTTAATATATCAAATATATTAATTTACCGATTAATTCTAAATTAATCGTTATCTCTATTTTATAGTATTTTATCCCAGACAAAATATCTCCGTAATTAATCCTAGATTAATTTTCTCTCTCTTCTATATAATCCCAGATTATTTAAGAGTGCGAGTTATGCGTCATCGGTGGATTATCGGAAGCGACCCATGAGATCCCCGGATAAGTTGGCAGTAAATGCGGTCGTCGGAGTATCCGAATCACGTACGTACCATGTACTACGTTCTACCGATTTACGAGACAAGGTCGACTCCTAGCAAAGCACCAAGTCTACCCATTCTCCGGACATATCCATTTAAGAATATTTAGATCTGTATCAAGCGTAGTATACCATTGTATTGTGCATATCAGCCCAGTATCGGATAGTCACGTGCTAGGGCTGGGGCTGGATAAGTGTCTGCCCCATCCGAACACATATCGGATGTCTGGTAACATAGTCTCTATAATCGGATATTCATGACCTGGTCACAATATCCCGATTGGATGCGCATCACTCAAGAGCACTAGTACCGTATCCTGCGTGACATCATCTCCACTATGACTGAAGTGATACTTCCGTCTCGACATCACACCCAATACACTACGACTCTCTGATAAACCCAGAAGTGGTGTACGCAGAACCGGTTAAAGCCCTGTACCACCAAGACCAAAGTCTATCTATTATCGTAAGTATTAGCGATGTAAGTCTCAGGTTAAGACTATACATACCTACCTTGAATTCGGCCTCCCATAGACACATAGTCATAATACCAATGGGATTCCGAGGGGTCTATCCAGAGCGAAGCTGTTTCCCGTACATCAGTGAAACACGACCTCCTATCTCACTTGCATAAGTATCCGATACTTATATATGAGAACTATGCCGTTGTGCCCTCACAACGCACACAAGTGCAATACTAGCCTATTTCGCATTATCGATGTCCAGTCTCGATAATACTCCGGCTAGGGATATTTAATGATTAAACCTTCGGGGATTGATACTGTCTCATATCATTCTCAATCCAGGATTTAATCATAGGGACCTCTCTTCATTTATATATCTATGGTGATCTAATCACAAATGATGAGAGTGCAATTTCCTTGTCACATAGTTAATTTGCTACAACAACACAATGATCTGTGCAAATAGTGACGCTATGGGTCATTTTGTCCAACAATCTCCCACTTGGCACGTAGCGAGTCACTCAAGTGTCCCACACCCGAACTATATACGGTTCGCCCAAATTGCTGAGGAAAGGTTTTCGTCAGCGGATTTGTTTGATAATCTTCTGACGTGATTTATACGATCATCACATCGCCACGATGTGTGATCCGAACGAATCAGATGATATAGAAGTATATATCTGGATCGTCGATGAGACCTTCAATTCATTAGCCTGTGCTGATGCCTAGCTCAGCTGCTAACAGAACTATATCTAATCTAATTAGATTTATTTTCGATCTAAATGGCTTCTATTGCTGTCTCAGCTGCAGTAATAATCCGCATTTGTTGTTTATTCGGCAACAGTTATCTTGCTCGGAATATTTCCAGCTCACTGTCCCAGTGTTCAAACTTTTATAGTACCGTATTATTTAATCGTTTGGAAACTTGCAGCAGTGATCCCAGTC